>JBBBDQ010029346.1:1480000-1652500 GCA_037127315.1 Ascarosepion bandense
AAACCAGATTCCGTGATCTCGTACCTTCATAATCACCATTAGACACATCCAAAATTTTACTTATCATTTGTACTCTCTTCAGATTAACACCAAAAATACCCTGAAAACTTTGTATTGGAGTTTTCATCGCGAAAGCCAGGTAGTACAATTTCATGATGCTCTTCCTCTCACAAATTTGGCCAACTGACCCTCCTATTCATTGCCGATACGCATGTGTGAAATTAAATATCCATAATGGCGATAATTTGCCAATCACAATCTCTATGCTTTATCATATACTTTATATAATACTTTATGATTTTATGGTGAGAAAATTGATATTCACTCGTTTTGGAGAGTATAATATGTGTATATGTATGGCAATGACATGAATAAACTATTAAAAATTAAATGTAATATAAATATGACCAATATTTACGTTTTCTTTTATCAAACTTGCGTATATTTGAAAAAAAAAAACCTTTACGTTTCTAAATTTCTGATTCTCTTATTTTTAATATTCCCTTCTATTTGTGCAAAATTCTCTAACTTTTGTCAAGTTGAGCAAGGGGATTTTGTATTATTCTTTTCATTTGAAAGAAAAGCAAACTTTTCAGAAATTGCATTCCGATTTCACTTTGAATTCTGTTAAAAGATCGACATCAACAATTCAAAAGATATTTTGTTTAATTAAATTTCGATGTATGCACCTGCTTTCTTGGTCGAGATAAAAGTTTTAGTTCGAAATAAAAATTAACAGTATACTAGATTTTTTTGTTTCGTTGGAATAGATATCCTTTTCTGATAAAACCATTCATACACATCATGAATTATACCTGGCTTTACGAAACGTTAACTCAACAACACTATACGGTAACGTATATTTTCACATACATTTGCAATATTATGCAATCATTACATACCAAATAGAATCCATGTCTTTGGGTGATTTCTAAATGTTCTTTGCGAAATACATACGAGACTTGAGAAAAACATAGTCTGACATTTTTTATAAAACGGAAACTACATCACATCGCAATTTGGCGTTTGATCACATTCGATGCATTCAGCTTCTGAAGCCACACTCTATATCCAGCGTGGTTCCGATTGAGGGAAGACATCCTAGAACTTCTTTTTGGGGGATAGCGAGCACTTCATTGGTCACATTTACATGGATTACCTCGATGTGTAGAGATTTTGTTGCTTTCATTTAGGATTTGAATTTTGAAACAGAAAACGCCGCGAATAGTTCTGAAGAGCAAGTCTGCTTTAGAACCTGCAAAATACCTTTATTGGTCAAAAGCTAAGATGGTCGGATCTCTGGTTTGAACCATGAATATTTCTTTTTTGAATCCATCATGCCCATATACAAATCTACCATCCACCCGTGCATTGAATACTGCTGTTATATATTGTCGGGCGAATCTACTGTTCATCTTGGGGATCTCGAGATAATCCAAAGGAGAACCTTTATTGTATTGGATCTTGACCTGGCGGCTCAGCACCAGTCTCTCTCTCACCAACGAGATTTTGGCTTCTCTCTGACTCTTTTACACACACTTTCACGGATACTGTTCTGATGAGCTTAGCTTCTTGGCGCACACCCTGTGCAAATTTATTTTAGCTACTCTATTACCAACAAAACCCCACACTTTCACTGTGAAAACAATTAAGAGTAACCAAAATTTCTACTTTATCAGCTTCCTTTCTCGCATTTCCCATTTCTGGAAATCCATTCTGTATTCTTTTTTCCCTGATAGCTACATTCTCAAATAGTTTAAATGCAACGTCAACCGTCGTTTGTTATCTACTTGACTCGCATCTGTCTTTTTATAAAAAGTTCAAAGTAAATCTCTGTCAAGAGGCTTCGCTCTACTTACTTTAGTTTCAGTAAGTGTTTTGATACTTTACTTCAGACCGTGTACACAACCATTTTTGGCCCATAACGTGTCATCTTTTTGAATATATATATATATATATATATATATATATATATATATATATATATATATATATATATATATATATATATATTTATATATATTAACCCGTTTTTGTAATGACCTGTTACTTCACATTTAGTATATATTACAAACTATCGGGTTCTTCGGGGAGCTACTACCGAATTCTAATGGAAATTAAAACACAAATGAAAGCGATGCCATTAAATATTTATTTAACTATGGACTTTTTTATTGCATAACATTTCTCTATTTTTCTTTTATCTTAAAGCCATGAATATTTTCTAAGATATTCAGTGGTTACTTGGCAGTGAAATATTTTTTGTCAGCAAATGCAATTAATTTTTGACTATTGAAATTTTTTCACAAGGACATGAATTAATCAATATCCGAAGGAGCACAATCTCTTGAATATGATGGGTAGATAAATATATCCCAGTCAGTCTGTAACAAATAAAAGTGAGGTCTGGAATTCTTCTGATGGAACATCAAACGCTTCTTGTTCACCTATTCTGTGGGCTTTTTTAAAATTTGCTGCCTTGAATTCGACCATTTGGGAGAAGCTTTTTGTACAGGATTCCTTTTATATCACACACGACGCACAACATTATTTTCTTAGGATAAATACCTGGTTTTCTGGGAGCTAACATTGTCTCATGTCGCTAAACTCAGTATCTTTTTCGCAAAACCTTTTTGTAAAGATCTATTTACTATCGCCCATCACCATTTGCTTCAAATATAATGCAATTTGTTTACATTTATACAGCAAAATCACAGATAGCAATTCCGTCCAAAATATCTTGACTTAGATCATGATGTACGCAAAGATCCTAGCGATTTGAGCACCAAACTTCTTTAAGTACTCATAGATGTTGCATTTTAATAAAATTAGTGTTTCTTCTATCTTTTCTCTTGTGTAATGCCGGTTTTTCTCAATGGATATCATGATTTGGTTGTCATCTCTGGTGGTGGTGGACTACTGCTTGTGTGTTCTCCATCATTTAGGTTACAATCAACAACACATATCAATCACTAACGTACGGCTCTTCAATCAAAAGCACTTATACGTTCACCTCATACTTTTGTTGCCTGCGGAACATTTTTACCTTAACGGTAATAAACTGTCATTAACCGTCTAAAATGCAGCTTATAATCGTTCATCTTATTGGGATGCAAATTTGCCACAGATTAAGTAATTTTAAACTTTCTTTCTCAAGAGATAGTGTGAAGTGTGTCTTAATCAGAACTGTAAACAAATTCTATATATTAATAGAGTTGACTTCTTCTAGCATGTTAGAAAATGAAACTCTAAAATTCAGAATTAACTTTCCCGAAAACCCAATATCTCAAGTGCCTATTTCCATTTGAAAATCTAAATGCGTTTTTACTGATTTGTATTGCTGCTATAATCACAAATTTAACATTATAATTGGAAATAATTATAATCAAAATTCTTTACAGTATAATGTTAAGGGACTCCTGGTAGTATTCGATTACACTACTATATGAACCTATTTTAAAGTTTTAGATATCCAGTTAGTTGTATATTTAATGCAAGAAAAACAAATAATACAGGTAAGAAGATAAAATAACCTGCTACGAAAACATCAATTATTTATTAACTTTAAAAACATTTAACAAATGAAATAAATATAATTCTAGCTTGTTTGACGGACACAAATCGATGATAAAATTTCGAAAAATATTTGTTTTAATTGAAAACATTCCTTAAAAAATATATTAAATAGTTAATACCGTATAATTGTCACTGTCGTTCCACGATTTGTGTAACCATGAATGTTATTTGTTTATGTGATAATAAACAAAGATTTCTGAATAGTGATATTTATTTTTCTATAAATTCTGAACATTTGTAGAGAATATTTAAATTTACTCAGTATTCAATCATTTATATAATTCGTTCCTTTCACCTACATATATGACAAAGGCAGACATTACAGGATTAATTTCGATTTTCTGATTGAATATATATGGGTATTTATATATCTCGACTATGAAACATCTGTACATGACAATAATTTGCTTAGATCTGTTAAGTGGGGAACCGAATTTTTAAGAATCCTACACATCCGAAAATTGTTATGTACTTTGAGTAATTTAGGAAAATAAAACGATAATTATTACATATATATAATGCAAATAATAACATATTGTTTCTATATTTAAACACACGTTTAACACTTTAAAGTGTCACATTAAATTGTTAAATACGTGCCGAATACGCAGAAGCCATTGAATACAGCAGAAATAACTACTTTATAATTAGAGTGGGTATTTGTAATATATTTCAATTTAAAATCTACGAAATAATAAAAAAATTGTTTCATTTAACATGAGTATATAAGTTATAAATTTACAGTGAAATATAATTTTTCATCCATAAGAAATAAACGAAATCTTTGATTCATTAGCGACTCTTTCAGATATAGATATTACATTATTAAATTTAAGAAACTTTGAAGTTATAATGCAGAGCGCAAATTTACACTATTCTTCAAAAGCAAAGAGAGAAAACTATTCGAGTCGCAGATATCATTGTTCCAGAAGGACATTGTGAGATTCATACAAAATGCAGAATATATCTTGACTTCACGTGAGAACAGTCATTTTTAGCATAAATGAGATTTGTATAATAGTGGTTTTCAAAACAAAGCTTAGAAATGGCAAAAGGCTAAATGAATGCTTCACCTAGTGAAAATGTACCAGTAAAATGACGATTTTAGAAAATTTTATAATTCACCGAAAACAATTCGTAACAGCAGAATAATAACTATTCAGGTGAATGTATAGCGAAAATAAACACATTTAGTGACGATACTTGAATATTTATATGAAATTTTCTCTCAAATGTTTGGTGCATGAATAAATAATGAAAATATATTTTATTGATATTAATATTCACGCATAATTTTTCTAAGCTTCAAAGAATTCCAAAATATTATTAGTTGGATTAAAAACTGCATAACCGCTCTTTTGGACATTATGATGTAGATGTTAAATTAGTGTAGGTAGTTTCTTTTAAGAATGTTTGAATATAGGCAATTTTTCCCGTGTTTTGCATTCCTTGTATAAATTCAGATATTTTAAAAATTTCTTAATTTTTCAGGTTTTCAAGATGCTTATTGAATATTGAAGTACAGTTGAACATGGAACCGACAGAGGAAGAAGGGATTATTTAAGTGGCTAATGAACTGGGATATCCCTCAAAGAGATTGCGACTGAGACACTGACATTCAACACACACACACACACACACACACACACACACACACACACACACACATCCTGAATTATCATATTTTCTAAGCTAAAAAATGTACTACGTCACCCTGCTAATCTTAGAATTACTTTGTCGGCGCAATGCCAATGATTCTTCGTCTGTATTTGAAAAATGGCAGTGTGCTGAATTATTATCGTCTGAGATTTACTGCATAATTTGAAACATGCTTATCGAACATATTTACACTGTGAAGAATTAGTATGCCTACATGGACTATGGACATTTTTCGATATGATATGAGGCTGAAACCGTGTTTGTATGTGGAAAGTTCACTTTCAACAGAAATAGTTTTTGTGATTGCTCCAAACGTTTAGATTTTCTCCGTTCGATGAATATTGTCTAAAACAGTTTTCATTGATATCCAGCGAATGTGTTAAATTTATAATTCCTAATAGGCGTTTAGAATTAAAATGTTAGTCATGTATATACCAAAATTACTAAAAGCCGATGATATATAATCACTATATCAAAGATAATATTCCTGTACGTTAAATCATATAGAGATTAAATTTCAAAAATATTTTCACTGCGGATAAATATATATCTATATTAAAAAAAAAACTATGACGAAGCATAATTCTGTGAAACCGATTTCATCAGGATTTAGCTCTTGGATGACTAAATACATTCAGAATGTATGAAGCAGTTAATAAAGTATGTTATAGCAACTTACTACTTTTAGTTATAAGAAAAGTCACGAAACAAAACAAAAACATTAAAAAAACACCCTGCAACTGAAGCAATGGACAGCTTTATTTTCTGCTGTAAAATGCAGAAAATGTTATAAAACACTCGGATAGTCGGTTCACACGACATATAAGTTATCCACCAAATTTTGCTATGAGTTGTTTTCTCCATTTTACATGTTCTATAACATTCTTTCAGATATAAAATTATTTTGAATTATTCAGAGGTGACAAAAGCAAAAAACTGAATAGAGTTTCAATGTCTTGTGCTGTTGAAATTCACGAAATGCTTTGCATGCATGTTTTATGGCTCGAAGACATTTCAGTATTGATATAAAATAGAAGCGTCGTCAGTAATTCTCATACTGAGAAATATATTCCAAACAGGCTTCATTTGAAGGGAAACAATTTAAGACACGAACTAATATAGCGGGCGCGAAATAAGTCACAAGATTTGGCGACCATGTCCTCGTCGAAAGCGGCGAACGCCACCACGATGGGAGCTTTCAGAGAGTCAACCGTGTTGTGGCCTCGAGCAAGCCCCCAGAAGAAATAGTCAAGTCAGGGTGGTTGCTGTCTGTTGAGGAGGGCGACGAATAGTGGAGAGGCACATTGTTGAGCAGCACGCCTGTGCCGTTTTGTCCTTATGTGCAGGAGCGGCGTCCTGCTGGAAGACGTAAGGGCGTCCATGGGCGATCTCATCCATCCAGGGCTTCATAACGCTCCTTTGTACTTCCTGGTAGACATCAGCTGTGATTCTCAGGCCCTTTTGAAGGAATGCTGAAGTTCTTCTATGATAAAAAATCATTTTTAAGAAGACAAGCAACAGGTCCTTTCGAAAGAATGCTGAAGTTCTTCTATGATAAAAAAATATTTTAAGAAGACAAGCAACAGGCAAAACAACACGTGAATCTGCAAAGACATCTAATAGGTTCCCGTCATGAAGCACACGAAGATTTCCACTTCCGTCATGGTATTTGTAGTCATCTCCAAGCGAAGGGGACGTCATGCCTCTGTTCTTCTGATAGAGTTAAATTTGCATTTACTTTCAATTGTTTTCACAGTAAAATGGAATGACTAAGTTGCAATCTAGTTGATCAAGTAAAATTATACATATAGGGCATCAGTTAGCTAAGTTCATCGGAGCAGAAGCCGTGAAAGTATTTGCAGAAGAGACACAGGGAAGCCACATTATCCCGTTTAGAAAGTGACTGTATCTGAGCTTCCAAGACGGGATCGATCACGTTACAGTTTCTCTATTGAATTTTGTCAAGGACCCCTGGATCAGACGGGAAAACGTCCTGGTCCTACACGGAAAATTGACGCTTTTATCAGCGTATTTAGCTGTGAATTCGATATAGTCATTCAATTTGAGGTACGTTGAGAGAGTTAACCCGTGGAGGCACAGTGTTTGGCTTTCAGAGTGACTTGCCTTGTCTGTGCTAAATGTTGGGTAAGAATTTTCGGAGGCGGTTTACACAAAATAGCTTCGTTTGTGGAGAATTAGAATTCCCAAGTCATTTCTTACCCCAGTTCTTTGGAGGTCCTTTTTAAGCTCAGCAGTGAGGTTCGCTTTGTAAGCCTCGGCAGATTTTGATTGCGGTTAGAGTAAACGGTAGTGTCGTCAGCGTATATGCCTACTTGTGACCTTATTACATCGGGGAGATCGTTAATGAAGATCAGGAATAGCTTAGGACCTAGAATAGGTCATTGAGAGACACCCACGTTTGTATGATAGTATCGGGAGGCATTTCCGTTTAATACTACTTTCAATGTGCGATTTGAAAGAATGACTAGATTAGGTCAAACAATTGCCCAGTTATAACATAGCCCCTTAGCTTGGGTAGAAGGCCATCATGCCAGACTCTCTCAAACACTTTCGAGATATCAGGGCCAACCATTCGAGCCTCGCGTTTTTTTTTTATTTTTTTATTTTTCGAGAGTTTGGTGTATATAGTCGTTGATGGACATCAGCATATCAGCATTAGACCTGGTAAATCGTGACCCATACGCTTTGTCTTTGTGGACTGTAAGGTGGTGAACTCCCTCAGCGTTGATGATGGTTTCGGACAATTTGCCAGAAATCAGTGGGAGACTGATAGGGCGATAATTAGCGGGTTCAGAATGTTCACCAGTATTTTTATATATAGGAACCACGGAGGATTTCCTGCATAATAATAATAATATTATAATAATAATATATAGTAATTTTAATATATTTTATAATATATTCTATAATAATATATAGTAATTTTAATATATTTTATAATATATTCTATAATAATATATAGTAATTTTAATATATTTTATAATATATTCTATAATAATATATAGTAATTTTAATATATTTATTTGAAAAAAGTACAAACCAGATAGATGTAAATAATTTAAATATATTGTAATTATTATGAGTCAAGGCTAGCGAGTATCTAAAAAAGTAAGTCTAATCACAAATGTCATTCAAATGTTATATTAAAGATACAAAGAAAACCTAAAAGAAAGATCCTGTGAATAAAAAATATTTTGATATTTAAAGCAAAAATAAAAAAAAAGCATTTTGTTTAAAAGCAGATAAAAATTAAGACTCTTCAGTGCTAAATATATAAGGTTATGGTGGGAATGATACGGTTTAGAATAATTCACAGAGATTTTTCTCATGTTTTCGAGCTTCATGCTGGCGTCTGTTTTCTTAATTCAATATGGCGTCTTCCCAATCATGCGGTCAAAAAATACGAATGGACAATCTAATGAATATATTCTGTTTGATCACTAAAGTTAAATAGGTAATGAATCTTTTATCCTGTTTGTACTTTGAATAGAAATCTTTGTCCTCGCTGTCTAAAGTTTTATAAATGTGTAGACGTGTAAATGATACGCAGACAGTGGCGTCGACATTGAGTCATTTTACAACGACGTAAAATAAATTGGGTTTCAAACTGTAGAAAGAGAGTAGTACGCAATTACTCAGCAAGAAATAAATACGCAAAGCAAGGTCGAATAACTGGCAGAATGTCTATCCAATTTTGACATTGAGTTTAAATACCGACTGTCGACTGTATTTGATGCATATATTACCATAAATTATCCCACTCCGAAAGCGTTAATTTCCATAAGTACATACTGTATGAGTTAAATTCACATTTCACTTGGACGAAAATGTTTTTCTTTCTTACCGGTCGTATTTTGGCAGATTTCTTAACAACATTATCATCATAAATGTCTTCATCGACATTATTTTGGACGCGGATTTGCTGCTTAGGTCGATGTATTGTATTATATTATATGCAAGTTTTCATTTTGTTACTAGAATTGAATCATTCTTTAGTATTATTGAATTTGTAAAGAAAGAGTTTTAGCTAAATCAAATTAATATATATATATATATATATATATATATATATATATATATATACACACACATTCGTGTGTGTGCACGTGTGTGTGCGCGCGTGTGTGTGTGTTTCTTTTACGAAACTCTGGGGTTGGAGTACTGAAAGTAGCATGATTCAGCTAAATGTCAAAAATTAATCTTATATATATATATATATATATATATCTATATATATGCACATAAGTTTTCGTTTTGTCAAACTTAAACATATATATATATATATATATATATATATATATATATATATATATATATATCAATCTAAGTTTTGTCATTTAGCTGATTAATGCTATTTTCAGTATCCAACTTCAGAGTTTCGTAAAGGAAACACACACACGCACACACATCCACATACATATATATATGTGTGCGTGTGTGTGTGTGTGTATGTGTTTGTGTGTGTGTGTGTGTGTGTGTGAGTGGATATATCGTTTCGAAGATGATGTAATAATTTCACCGGCATTATTATCTAGCATTTGATTTCTGCTGAAATTAAATTCTACTTTTTTTTTACTCCGTAATCTTCTGATTGTTCTTCTTCTTCATATTCTCATTGTTATTATTATTCTTTGTCGGGCTGTAGATATAATTGCAGTAATATTTTATATTTAATTTATTGCATTCATTATAAAGATTATATGTTAAAATAACTACCTCTTCATCATTAGAATGCAGACATATTTATATAAATATATACAATTTTGTGTTGTTATAAATACTTGCTAGACTTCTCATGTCAAATCCTTGTGAATATTCTAAATGTTGAATCATAGTAGGTGCCATTTCGTTGGGTGACAAATTATATCTCCCTTTAGTCTCCTACTCGTGAACCGGGCAACAGTTTGTTTATTCCATGTACCTAAGTATTATAAGCATATGCGTCTGGCTAGAATGATTCATAGTTAAGCCAGCCAACACTGGTTCAGTAGTTATATACATTTATTAAAGTCACATATACTTCAGGTCTGTTCAAATTGTTTTTAGCTTCCCAGTGACATATGAAGGTAATAACTCATCAGTGCACCCCAGAAAACTTCACAACTTTAGGAATGGGCATCTCTTGAGCATTTGATGTTGATAACTTATTGCTTGTCGATTGGCAACATGTGGTGTTAATATGTGTCACTGTCTCGCGTGTTTCGTAAATTTGTTTTATTTAAAGAAGGGTCTGTGAAGATTGGTATAAATTCACAACGGTGATGTGTTCTTTTACGAGATATGTTTTGTGTCCTCTTAAATTTCTCAGAAACTCATTTACAGAGGATTGTACATTGCTTCTCTTTAACAGAAATGTGATTTCATATTACGATTATATATTTATATTTAGTGATCTTGTTTTAGGTAATATCTTAATTCAAATCAGTAGTCTAATAATAGGTGTTTTAGTATACTTTACAAAATAAGTATAACTGTGACAAATAATTTAATATAAACAATTAGATACATAGCAAGCATATCAATAGTACTTGATTAGTTATGCCGTGGGTGATGTGTCTGATTTAATACAAAATTACAAGCACACATTCAGGATGTAGCATCTAGGATAATGTTAAATTTACTCCAATGAAATAACAATATTAAAATTTCACGTGATTCACAAAAATAGTAGCCAATAATAATATATGAAAAATTAAAACATGACCATCATAACTCCTTCGCATTTTTCGAGTATTGCAAATGTTATTTTCTTCTGGAAAACAAACTATTGGATACATTGAATACAAAAATATTAAATAAGTGTTTTCTGTCTTAGCTTTTGAGTGACCACAGGAAAAATTATTTGAATTCAGTTATTTTTGTTCTGGTGTGTTGAATAATTATTAGAGGGAAAGACATTTGTCTGAATATTAGCAAGCAAGAAAAAATATTCCATTAAAACTTCGTAAAATTAGATTTACAGACGATCATATGCCCAGTGGTTAGTTTATTAAAAGTCTGTTATGTTCTCCATTTCTATAAAGTAATTTATCCTCGATAATTCTTCTCAGCATTGCCATTTTCATATTTGATGCCAACTTGGCAAACTGTAGCACACACACACACACTCACACACACACGCACACATATAATTACTATAAATTATAGTTTAGAATATATACAACTTATTATATACTACAAAGTGTAAATTTTCTTTCGACATTGAAATGACAATGTCTCATCAGGTAAGGTCTCATCACTACCTGGTGAGGTATTTCAACGTCGAAACAAATTGTACACATTGTAAGAGATAATATTTTGTACATGTTCTAAACTGTAATTTTAAATAATATTCAGAGCTCTATTTTTATATGGAGCACTGTTTTAAATTAATATCTTAAACGTTGTCAATTTTCCTTCGTTCCTAATTTACATATATATATATATATATATATATATATATATATATATATATATATATATATATATACTTACTTGAAAGCGCCCAATATCAGTGATAGAGCTAACATATTCAGTTAGATTGGTGAAGGTTTAAGATCATGGGTTTCACGCTTTTCCGATTGTCTGAAGATCGCAATAGTGTGAAACATAGGTTCACACGCGCATATATAATATATAAATAATATATAAATATACACACACACTCACACACACACATATATACACATATATTTATATACATACAAGTTTTACACACACACACACAGATATATATATTATGTGATAATATCACTACAAAATAGCTATTTCGTCTCTACAATTTTTGTCCTATCTAGTGATGCTGCTGCTTGCTATATGAAATGTTATAAAACTTTCAAAACTATCCAAAATCTCTCCATAGTGTAGACCATTTTAAGCAACAATATCCCCCTTAATATATATACATATTGTATTTATGCATTTAATTTACAATACGACATTATATTGTATTGTGTTGTAATGAAACATCCTATCACCAGTTGAGTGGGATTAACAAGTAAGGAAGTTGACAGAGATTAAGAATTAAGGATGTGCCAGACAATACGACTTTCCCTTCCTTTCCGTCTTCAGTTACAATTTTATTGAACACTGTATCAATTGTACTTTTCCATATATTAAACTCTGTTATTTGTTTACCTTTTACATTTTGTGTAAATCTTTCTACTTGGAATTTACCATAGTATTTATATCGTTCCCGCGAAATAACATGCTTTGAATTTAAGTTTATTGGGTAGTATGTTCATGCAGATCACAAGGTCTTAAAAAATGCAATTTTTCCAATTTTTAATAAGACGTGTAGTAGATTAAATGGTTGAGATAAACAATTAGGAATCCATATTTTATTCTCCTGTTATTGGTTTATTTTTGTTCGTCTTAATTCTCATTAAGATATATGTATTGCAAGTGTGGTAAATAATATTTTGCTTGATGACATCAGGCAATATGTAGTGAACTCAGGTTATAATTATTCTGCAATTACGTCTGATGACACAATCTGCCTTTCTATAAAGATGGTGTAATCTCATAGACGTAGGATATCTTAGATTTCTAATTCTGTAAGTGGTGATAGTTTATGTTCATCCCAGGCTTTCTTAACACCTTTCTGAATGTGTTTGCACATTGTCCAGCTTAAACACATTGTGACGTTAACATATCCATTTCGTGCAAGTACAGAATATCAAGAGATTAAATGGTATATCTTTTCTGATATGTGCCACAGAAACTTCATTTTAGATTCACGTTATTATGCATATTTGCCTAAAAGTTCCGAGTGAAAAGCCACTGGTATTGCAGTTCGATTTCTGCCTTTAATCAATATGCTTTGGCATTTAGACACTTTTTCCAAGATTAAATACTTTTTCTATCTGATTTAGTGTTGCTTGAGTAAGTTTATCGCCCAGTATTTTGTCCTTTCTATGGATGTTAGTATGCTAATAGTTGTTGACTTTTATGACATTTCTAGCTGAGTACTACCTCTTCCAAATTTTTTGCGGCTATGTATAGACATTCTGCATCAAGCTTTATTTGACGCGTGTTATGGTTGAATGTGGATTCTATCTTATAATCTATTCGTCTGATGTCATTTAGAGACTAGTTTAAGATGTTGAAACTAGGTATAACCAGTCAAATGGCAGGACGATTAATGGCTATAATTCTGGTCTGATAATGTAATTCAATTCTTAATATTAATCGGACTATAGTAACCTTTTCGCATGATTGCTTTCGTTTTTATGGTGAATGTTTTCATACACATTTGGATCGATCTACATATAAACTTCTTCTAAATATTTGAGCATTACCGATAGTTCTAAACTAATAGAAGTTAATTGTTATAGTGATTCCTGTAAAAGTATGGATTTAACACATTTGTCCAAATTGAACTGCATTTCAATGTCATCACTAAAACATTTTATTTTTTGATGAGACTAACCTATTTACTTTCATCATAAACATACAATTTAAAATAATTCATGTAAAATATATAGCTTATTTTCTTTGGAAGTATGATATAATCAAATTCTGTCCTGTTAAGTTTGCTGTTTAATGTTATTATTAATATATAAAATAGTAAAGTGACATATTCTTTCGATGATGTTTATTTCAACAGATTTAGATTTCATTTGTATGATTGAGGTTAATATTTGTATAATAAATCGGCATATTTTGCTTGATACATGATGACGTCAGTTGATATCTAGTAGATATTTAACAAAGATTAATATACAGGAAAAGGTGCAATATTGAATGCCTGAGGGCAATCTTCCAAAATAGTAATAAGATTTTTGTTTATAGTGAAACAGCTTTTCAAATTCATCTTTTTAATAAGTAAGTGGTTTTTACATACTTAAGTCATGATTGCACCCCTTTTTTCAGGGGGTTGTATGTCAAATCTTTTCTAAGAAAGAATACGTAACCTTTTTCAGAATATATGTCAAGTAGTTGGACGACATGTAATCGATCTGTAGTTTTTGGGGAAATTTGAGTCATCATTCATGGTTAGAAAAGAAAATCAATTCCTTTGGTACTCATATGAAAATTTTAGTATGATCAATGACGTTTCTTGAAGTCCTTTGGTAAATTTTCTGCGTGCTGTATTTTGATAAGAAAGCCTGGAATGTCCAAAAGTGTGCCTTATGTGCCGTACATTCATTATCCTCTTCTCTGATTCCTGTTCTTGTTTTTTTTGTTTTTGTTTTTTTGTATTTTTTTCATCATTTTACCCCCTACGTAATCCAGTATACTTGTTTTTTCTATGTTCTTTAAGACAAGATTCCATGTTTCGTAGTATTATATAACCTTTTCTGCTGTTAGAATATTTGTTTGAATCATTCTCTGTAAAGTATAATTCATATTCCTTTGAAAGATCTCGTTCTGTCTGTAGAAAATTGATATATTCAGCATGAAAAATTTAGTCTAATGCCGTTATGATATCTAATGCCACAGCCCGAGCTTTACATTTCTCATATAACCACTGTCAATAATAGCCGTTAACAGGTCGAGATTTAAGCTACATTAGCGAAAGCCATATTTTGTTTAAAAGAAGCCGTAATATTTGAGATACTTAAATAATTCTAAGTTATTCGAGTATCTATTACAGTTCAGTTAAAAGCCATTGGTGATACCTGCTTGGGTGATTATTTATTTTCTAGATATGACAGACTAGAAAAATTATTCCTCAGATACATCCACAAAGTCATGTCCGGTGTGAGCGGTGCCAACAACATAACACTTCCTGCTGATCTGTCTCTACTGAAATCGCTCCCCTCGTCAGGCTAGGGCGTCATTTCATGTGTGGGCGGTTTCCTCGTCTTGCTCGAACCACTGACTATCCCGATCTGTCCCCCTCAGTCTTCCCAGTGATGTCGAAATTTTCCTCAGTACTGCCGTATAACGCTCCATATTCACTGTTCGATGCATCTAATTTCCGTCTTCGTGGAGGTATCTCAAGAATAATGTGTACCAGAACACTTCTCAAACAATTGGTTAACTGAAGGGAGAAATCACAGAATAATCAAGGCAATCCACAAAAATAAATATGTACGAGTGATTCGTGAAATTAAAAAGGCCATTTTGGATATATTGTAATATTCATGAAGTCAGTTTTTAGGTGGTTCAGCCTGTATATACATATATACACACTCGCACACACACACACACACACACACACACACACACACACACACACACACACACACTCTTGCTATTCGCTACATGAACAACAATAAATAACAAAAGATTAAAAAACGAATCATATATAATAATAAACAACAATACAAAATATAACGATAAATAAAAATATAAATATATCCCAACAATAATGAGAAAATAGTAAAAAGAAAAAAAATGAAAGTATAACCAATATAGAAATAATAATCTAAACTTATTTATAAATAGAACTTTGTCTGTGTACATGAGTGTGTGTGTCTGTGTGTGTGTCCGTTACCTATAGACTCCGAAACGGCTGAACCGATTTTCTTGAAAATTTACACAGTTGTACTATAAGTGTCTGTGAGTGTTCTTAGCTATATTTTGTGTAGGGGTACCCCAGATAAATATCGAAAATCGATAATCGAAAAAATCGGGTCATGGAATGAGTGGTCCGATTTTAATCAAACTTGATATACTTATAGACAAAGACATAAGAAACGATATTCAGAAGTTTCAAGGTTGTAGTTTTACAATAGGGCATCAAATCGATTATATATATATATATATATATATATATATATATATATAGATATATATATATAAAGGGCAAGATGTTTGTGTGTCTGTCTGTTTATTTGCCTGTATGTCGGTATTCTTTTCAGCCCATTTATTTTAGTTTTTGCTTTGGGTTTGGCTCTAAGTAGGTATAATTGTAGTTCTTAGCTGAAGCCATGGTGCCATTTACTCATAGGACTTATTTAGCCTTCAAAATTCAGTTTAAGACGAAAAAAATGTATGTAATATCGATACCAGGAAAATAAAATTTGACTTACATCCATTCATTTTTCTTTCAGTCTACGGTTTCGCTTTAACTGGAAACAGCTATTGCTTTTTAGTCTTTCGTGCCAATGTCCAAAGTGTCTGAGCTCCAGGACCATGGATCAGTTTTAAAGCTTTCATTAAACCCGAGCAACGTCGATCAATACTGCTAGTATGTGTACAAATTCACTCACGACAATAAGAAGAAAATAGCTCAACCTCTAAATGAAAAAGAAAAAAGCTAACATTCAAAAACACAGTGGTACAAAAACACAGGACCATAAGCCAAAAATAAATAGATAAATATATAAATAAATAAAACGTTCCGTGGAAAAACATACCAAAATTTTAAGAAAATTTTCCAACAACAAAAGTAGTAAAAATTCATAGTATGCAACAGAAGAGCACAATCCAATATAAATTAATTAAACAAAAACAAATTCACGCGTGAACTAAAAACAAGAAGCAATAAAAATAAAAGTAAATAAAAAACTGCACAATAAATTTAAGAAAAAACCCATAAAAACTAATCAACTAATTAAAAACAGCAGCACTCCCACAGAAAAAGCCACATGATTTCTATGAACACGAAAAAGCCGGGACATGTGACATGTGAGTCATTGTCCTCATGAAACTTCTCTGTTAAATTAATAAACTTTTTTGCTTATTAACGCTCTATCTCCACCATGATATCGAGCAATTTTCGATGAAAAAATAACTGCTTGCCAAATTGCATTTAATGGGAAAAGAACGAAAGAAAAACAACACTGGAGCTGAACATATTCACACACACACACACACACACACACACATATATATATATATATATATATATCACTTCTCTTAAGAAATCGCAATCAATATATTCGTTCATTTATTCCAGTGAATTCATGCCTTCCATCGATTATTAAATGTATGTCTGCAATTAATAAAATCGTTATTTTAGGTACCTTATCCTTGTTATCGTTTCATTTTAAAATACATGATGTTCAACTGAGTGTAAATAATTGAGACATTTTGGACATCTAACTATTTCTATGGATCTATATAAAACTCCCTCCTTAATTCACGAGTCTAAATGGTACTTCATCAAATATTAATAAGAGCAGAACGAGATAAATAAAACAGTGTACAAATATCGAAGGCAGTCTTCCACATTTTCGCCTTTCTATCGATTTGGTATAACCGAATGGTGGATATCAGATGGTAACACGACTGCAGTAGAGAGAAAATGCGATAGAAACCTTAATGAACTGCAAGGGTCACGTTCTCGAACTGCACACCAAAATTGGAAGCGAAACAGTCATAAACATGTCCGTTGTCATGATTACAAGGAGTAAGTAACTATAATGTTTATTGATGGCAGCCAAACATTTCTTTGGATAGACAGACTTCATTATGCTATTAAGCGTCAGAACGTCGTCTCCAGCGGGCGTAATATGATACACAGGCTTGTAAATTGTGTTTTCTTGATCCGATGCCAAATGAGCGAGAATCAGACATTGCTAACGAGTTGGACTTGTGATTAATCCCCTTGGAAAAATATATTAACACAATCTCAACTAATTTGTTTAAGACTTTTTGGCTTGTAGGTAAATATGTATTATGTTAACCATTTTCACGATATTCAAACAACAGTTCGAGAAGAAAGCATGACTAACGAAGTAAACTTTCAATCATTTTCTGTATGATATTACTCGATATTAAACGTATATATTATCTAACCAATTTTGTATATATATATATATATATATATATATATATATATATATATATATATATATTTGTAGCAATACTCTTATTTGTGACAAAAACATTTTTTTCCGTACAGAAGAGCTGTCGGGTTTCATTGCTATATTCAGCGAAGCCGGATGCGGTACTGAATATAGTACTGAAACAAAACACTTTTGTAGGAAAAAATATATTTATTATAAATAAAATAGGTTGCAAAAAATATATATTTTTAATATTATTAATTTAAACATTACGCGAAAGAACTCCCCATGTTTCGGAGTCATATCGATGAATTTCGGTGTGACTAACGTTATTTTTTCCCTAAGAGTGAGAGGGTTTTTGACTAAGAGGTTATACATATCTTCTGGCTAGGTTCTTAAATTACAGTGTCATTTATTTATTTTTAACGTGTCCGTGTTAAAAGGGTATAAAGTTTATTTCTATTTTCCCTTTATTTATATACCTCTACTATGATATATTTTTTATTTTTTATACGTACCAACCTTGCCTTATTAATTTTTATTTTGTTTTTTCAATTATTATTTTAAAAAATTGCGTTTCTATAAAGTTACTTTGTACTTTTCTTTAAAGTGACGTTATGTTAGATTCGTTTTTTATCGAACGTTTTATGTAAATAATGTTCATATTTCTTTATTTTTTCCAAATTTTAATTATTATCTAGTGTGAAAGTTAACCACTGTCTACAGAACACAGACATTTAATTTCTAAAGTTTAGTAAATCTTTTCGTTTTTCATACGTCTGATAATATATATATATATTTTTTCATGTAATCAAAAAAGACATGGATCTTTTAAAGAAGAACATGTTCCTGATTTTTTTCTAATTTCCATTTTACTGGGCGTGTTTATTAGTTTCCTTAAAGTGCCAAAAATACCTGGCTAAAGAGCGCTGGTTTTGCAATGTTCATACTTACAGGAATAAAGATGCTGGCTTAAACTTAGTTTATATTTATTCGTTGTGCTTCAAATATAACTTTATTTAATATATGGATTCCCTATCGATGAGTGCACAGAAAGGACAATTACAAACTTAGTATAGCATATATTATATTATGCAGATTTCCGGAATTCTACAATTACAATATCTTAATATTTTTTTTTATCATTTTTGTTCATGATTTGAATATTTCTTTAGCAATTTTATTATGTTTTTTTATGATTCTTTCCAAATTATCATTACAACAATATCATAATTTTTAGGTTCTTTAATTAAATATTTTGCGAAGTGAAGTAGTTTGTTTTAAGTGTTTTTCGATTACATTCTAAAAATTTGTATCCTAAATATTTTTTACCAATTTGGTTGAAAGTGGGTTCATACCAAATGACTTTTCTACTACGGTTCCTTTTAATATTTATTCTCTCATTGTTATTAATATATTTAATAACAGGGCATTTATAGTCACTTTATTAAGTTCGTGGAAAAACGAAATCCTCTCGTACGCTTGCAAGATCCAGATATCAGCACACGTTATGTGGTTTTCACATGTCACAGTACCACATGGAGTGTACTTGAAGTGCAGCTCCTGTATCCGTATTATTTGCAATGTGTGCAAATTTTGATTTCTGATTGATCACCACAAGAATCAATCACAATAGATTACTCATGCACGCACAAAAATCCCTACGCTACATAGCAAATATATATATATATATATATATATATATATATATATATATATATATATATATAAATTACTTATAATAAAACGGTATATGTATATCGAGAAGGAATATGCATACACATACTAACACAAAACACGCACAAACAACACGCAGTACTAGAAAATATAAAACAAACACACACACAAACATACGGTAAACAACCACAGATGTAGATATAAGTGAATACGTAGGTCATAAAAAATAACAAAATTTTCTCTGACCTTTCCCAATTACCCCTAAGCGGAAGACGATTTGTCTAAGAAATTTTTGTTTGCTACTAATATAAAAAGTCAATGTTTGAATATTGAAACCAAAAGAAGAATTAATTGTTTTCATAATATGTGGAAAGAACTCTTCTTTGCGTGATGAAGGTCACGAGAATACTAACACGTGTAGCAAAAATGAATAAATTACAATATATAATTGTTTAAAAGAAAATTTCAATTAATAACCAAAATATACAACATTGATTTTAGGGTTAATGCATATATATATATATATATATATATATATATATATATATATACTGTTTTCCCAAACCGCACGCAAGTGCATGCATGTTACATGCTATATGTAAATTGCAAACCACGAAATAAGAAATAGTAATTTTAAGATAATGATAAATATAAATACTATTTTCTCCTTCCGCCAGTGATAGCTTCCTGTAACTTTGATATCTTCAACGGGTTAAAGAATGAATCCTACCTACTTCAAAATTTTGCCAAATGCATTAACCCTAAAATCAATGTTGTATATTTAGTTCCCATGTGTGTGTGGCACAGATTAAGTATGTTCAATCTCGTTATCTTGTTAAATGTGTCTGGTCTTCCGTGTTTCACATGTTCTTAAATTAATATTTTATTTGCAAATGCCTGTACAACGGGATATTAAGACAAATATTAATTTTATCACTTACAAGTGCTTATATGAATCCTAAAATATCATGGTATAAGTGATGATATCTAATATTTCCTCATACTCTTCACAAAAATTTTGCTTATAATAAGCTATGATTTGAATAATTTAATCAATTTTGAGACGCAATCCATCATTTCTCGATATAATGTGGCAATAATATAAGCTGGGTTCAGGCAATGCCTTTTGTTATTCACAATAGTTTAATTCTCATCAATTGCAGTTTTATTACCCCGATGTTTAAATGACATCAACGTCTATGAAAAGTATCATATATTTTGTGATATAAAGCAGATTTGAATGCTAAAAGATTGTTTTTTACTCAAATAATTCAATAAATTCTGTTAGTCAGCATATGTCTTATTCATTTTATCTCTACAATATAACTAACTATATATACATATATATATATATATATATATATATATATATATATATATATATATATATATATTACGAAAATGTTATAAACTGCAAAAATCGTTAAAAATGAAGATTGAAAATGTTTTCGTTATTTTAAATCAGGTTGTAAACGTCGGTCTGTATCTGAGTTTGTAGCGTTCCGGTTATGGAGCACTGTTGAAAAATACAGTGGAATTGTATCAGTTATGCTTATCTGATTTGCCAATATTAAAATTTTTGTGTGCACTTGCAACAGTAAAACTCTATGTGCTATATTTTCTACAAAAACAAAGAATTTTCGACCTTTTTTGATAATCCTTATTTTATTATCAAATATTGAATATATATACAGAGCTTTGAAAAAATGAGTCAGGAAAATTAAATTTAAAAACAGAATCTTTTTTCCAGATATCCAACAAATATTAAGAAACTATATATTAAGTAAAAATAAAACATCTCTTAAAGGAATTAAGACATGTTTCTTTTTTATCAAGCAGGAATTAAAATGCCAATTACATTAGGATACATTTGCTATTAACCAACAAATATTGAGAGCATTTTGAATGTACCCTTACAATTATATTGGACATGCGAATAACAAGGAAAAAGAGAAACCGATAAAGTATATTTAATTTCAACGTTAGATCATCAGTGAAGAAGATGATGAACAAAATCACAGTTACTTATAAGAAACTGATAGTGATAAGCAAATTATAACCGATAATTTTACTGAAATATTTAAATCGCCAAATAACTTTATGAGGAAAACATTTAGCAATATGCAACATCGAGCTATTCAAAATCGAACAACTATAGATATACTGATTATAGACTAGGACAATATGGCTTGATGATACTAAATATATCGATATCACGTTAGGCCAGGCTAACGTTTGGGAATATCAGCAGTTGTTATCTCGAATAGATTTGATGTGGAGGCGACTGTTCGAATTGCACAATGGTCGACTTTTATAGTAAGATATCTTGAGTTCATTTCACTTGGGATTCGATTCTCAGGTGTAGATACTTGGAAAAATATTTTAGAACAATTTGGCACAAGCTTTGTGGGTAGACGGAATTTTTTTCCATTGATTCAATACCAGTAATTCACAGTACTTCATGACTGTAACTGTATCAGTCAGTTAAGTCTCATACGTGATAAATGTTTTGGGCGATCATGTCTCGAAAGAGACATGACTGACTTGGCAGAAGATTATCCCGCATTATGTTGTCATTGTATCCTGCGGTAGAATGGTTTCCATAAAAGGATATAGCACCAAATCTGTTGTATTATTTAACCCATAACTGGAGGAAATAGACAGATTATTACCTTTCCCAAAGCTATTTGTGCGTAAGTGAATGCAAGCAATTCTAATGGAATTCGAACTCCGGTAATTCAGTATAGTTGAAGTATAAGCCACAACTGAGTCTTATGTGAGTTAACCCTCTAGCGCCATTTGTATCATATTTGATACAGTATTTCCCTATAAGGAAACATTTGGTATTTCCCTATAAGGAAACATTTGGTATTCATTGACTGAGCAGTCAGTACTGCATTCATTTGAAATCTATAAAATATTTCTCTTAAAAAAATTTTCAGGAAAATATTTCTTTCAAGGCTTGTTTTCATTCTGTATCAAATATGATACGAATGGCCCTAGAGGGTTAAATATAAAATGATGTTATTGTGCATGGTTCTACAACAGCAATTAGCCATACTAGCAAAGCGGCAACAACTAGAATTGTAAATTGTGCGACAATACAGAAAAATCGAGAACAATCTTGCAATAAACACAACGGAAGATCTTGCTAAATATGTGTGGAGGAAAAAGTTCTATTTTGAGAAATATTGCATTCTATTTGCAATAGAATTATTGTGTTGTCCGGAATGTTCATGCTTATGTTTGAGTTTTAACCACCTTTTAGATCGTATTTAACTTTACTATTTTCTGTATAGCTGTAAAGTAAGTACACCCATTTTGAAGCAAATTATGATGGGTGCATTTTACTCCACAACTTGTTCCTCGCGTGGGAAAGAACGGAATGAGTAACAGGTGTCTCTGAACCGTTACCCTTCGACTGTGTGCAATAAAGAAAGAATTACTTTTGGTACATGGAATGTCAGGATACTTAACAATTGTGGACAATTAGAGAATTTCAAGTTGGAGATGTACAGACAAAAATCAATATTCTAGCATATGCGAAATCAGATTGTCTAACGATGGAGACCTCGGTAGTGACACCCATAGGAAAATTTATGCAGGCGACTAAAACAACGAAGAAATGAAGAAATGCGTTCTTGGATACTGTCAGCTTTTAGAGAAGATTCTCTTGGTTAAACTGAGGGGAAGGCCCTTAAACATAGCTATCATTTTAGTTTACGCGCCGACAACTCAAAGCACTGGAGACAAAATAGAAACATTCTGTTCCATACTAGACAATGACAAGGCTCAGTAAAAAAGCAAAGAAATTAGGATCATAATGGGTAACTTCAATGGCAAGGTAGATAAAGAGGGGGAAGGAGACACGACCGACAACATTGGATTAGTAAATCGCAAAGAACGAGGAAGAAAATGCGTTCAATGCTGTACAGCAAATGACCAACTAATTACTGACACCTGATTTCAAGAACACCCACGACGTCTATGGACATGGAGAAGCCCAGGATGCGACACGGAGAACAAAATAGACTACATAACTATAAACAAGAGATTCAGGAACACAGTGGTTCCAATGCAAAACATATCCAGGTACCGACTGTGAAAGGGACGATATCTCAGTCATCTGCAAGCTAAAGATAAAACTCCGGAGAATGAAGAAACCCAGAACAGCACAAATGCTGAAATACAACACGCTCGTGAATGACCTCATCCTGCAGAAAGAAGACGCTAACACAGTGAGAAAGAAATAGGAAAAACAAATTGAATAAAGGCACTCAATATGGGATTCACTAAAGGAAGCGATGGTGACCTCAGCAGACAACATTGTCCCCCAAAAAATCAGACGCAGAAGAAAAAACCAGTGGATGACTGAAGAAATTCTCCACATGACGCAAAAGAGACAAAAACGAACGCCAAGACATGGAGGAGAATACAGGAAACTACAGAGGGAAATAAGGAACAAATGCCGACAAGCCAAAGAGGAATGGCTCAACAACAAATGCGCAGAAATAGAGACAGTGAGCAGGAACAATAAAGTAGAGATGCATAAAAAAATAAGATATCTGATAGGAGAAAAAGCCTGCTCCTCAACGGGATGCAAAAAATCCAAGGATGGAACAATCATATTGGAGAAATAGGAAATACTCCACTGATGGGAAGAGCATATAAGGATTTTTTTTTTGCGACAGCAGAGACAAACCGAGAATACACAAGGAGGAGGATAGACCGGAAATATTAAAATCCGAATTGTATGCTGCAATGGCCAAACTGAACAAAAGCAAAGCAGCTGGTCCAGACGGCTCGTAATAGAGCTGCTTTTAGTCCAGGAAGAATTCGACATAGAAAAGATTACCGAAATAAAAAAAAAACATTATAATAGTGGAATAATACCAGACGACATATGCAAGTCGATATTTATATCACTGCCGAAGAAACCAGGTGCAAACGAGTGTGAACTACAGAGAAATATCAGATTAATGAGTCACATTACAAAACTGATTGTCAAAATCCTGATGAATAGAGCAAGAAGCAGAATCAGGCAAGAGATGGGACAGTAACAGTTCTAGTTCGTCAAGGATACTGGAACAAGTAACGCCATATTTATTATTAGGATGCTCTCTTAAAGTGCAATACAAATGAAGAATGACTTGTATCAATGTTTTATTGAATATGCAAATGCATTCGACAAAATATGACACAAAGAATTGCTAGAGATGATCAGCAGCCTCGACATTTTTGGGAAAGACATAAGAGTAATCAAGAATCTCTTCTGACAACAAACTGCCTGCATACGGACTAGTAACGATTTCAGCAGATTTACAAAGATAGAAAGAGGCGTAAGACAAAGATGTTTCTTTTCACCGGATCTGTTCAACTCGTACAGCGAGAATATTTTGAGGACCCTAGATGCTACGCCAGGATGTGTTATTGGAGGCCACAACTTGAACAACATAAGATTGTAGACACGACAAGAAAACTACAAGCCCTCCTACAGAAGGTAGCTGTGGAGAGTAACAAAAATTCCTACAAATAAATTTTAAGAAAACCGAACGCATGGTCATCAGTAAAAAGAGCAACTAAAAATGCTAAATGACGGTGGAGGATATCAGAATCAAGCAAGTACAAAAATTTAAATACCTAGGAAGTGTTCTAACAGGTGATGAAAAGTGCGACACAGAGATCTGAAGGCGAATTGGTATGGGAAAGGATGTGTTCCAGAAGCTGAGTAACGTACTAAGATACAGGAAAATTTTACTAGAATCAAAGAAAGAAGTCCTGTATTGCAATGAGATGTCAGTTATTCAATACGGCAGTAAATGCAGGACTATATCATTGAAAATGATAAAACTTGAAGAAGCGAAAATGTGGTTCTACAGAAGGATGCTGCGGATATCGTGGACCGAGCATGCGAGCAACGACTAGGTGTTGGAAAAAAGGGAAACGAAAAGGAAATTCATAGTGAGCATCAGGAACAGACAACTGATGTTCCTGGGATATGCAATGAGGAAGGAAGTCTTACAGAACATGATACTGACAGGCCAGATAGAAGGAAAAGGAGACAGAGGAAGGCAGCAGATAAAATATTTGCAGAGCCAGATCAGGTGGATGACGGAACAGGGGTTACGAAGTTTAACAGGAGAAACATACTAAGAGCCGCCAGGGATAGGGAGACGTAAAGAACCATGATCGCCGACGTCCTGAAAGGAGAGGGTACAAAGAAGAAGAAGAATAAGAATAAGTGACAAATGGACCGTTTACAACAATGTTGAGCGAAAATATTCTAGGTGAAGAGACGTGAACCAAAATGATCTTCGTCCCAAGAATAACATGCTCTGCATCTTGTGATATTGGAAAGGAATCCTGTGGTATGATATTCTGCCAAATAACCAACCAATTGATTTCCAAATCCCTGCTTAAAACTGAGAGAATTAAAGAAAAGAATTCAAGAAATCACTCAGAATTGGCAAACAGAAAATATGTTGTTTTCCAACAGTATAATGCAAGACTTCACGCTTTATGGTGTAGTATGTCACCGATGTTAAGTTCGAATTCAAAGAGGCCTCTACCATAATGAACAGATATTCATACTGCCTTTTAAAACTTTCATACTCTCTTTAACAGACAGTTATCATTTATCTAAAAAATAAAAATATTTTACGGGAAGAATCAGTAGAATGTTTTTGTAATTATTTGTTAACGGACTTTAAAAAATATCCTTTTCAGAGAACACAGTATTCATGTGGGCCTCGGTAGGTACCTTCAGATTTACAATGACTCCTTGATGATGTCCATGGTTTTGAAGTGGACTTTACAGATATTTACATCAGTGTAGATGGTACGCATATAAGGTTCTAATATCTTATGATATGATTCTCAGAACTCGCATTTGAGCAATAATGACGAATTCTGTAAATAACAGATGAATGCTTTTGATACTGTCATTTGTGGAGTAATGTCCCAAGATAATTTTTAGAACTCTTTAAAAATGGGAAATTTGCACCCACACAAAAGATTATACCCAATAAATTACATCGGAATCTATAGTTTAAGGACAATGTAAAACCTTGGAGATAAAAAGATATCATTGTCTTCATAATTGTATTCAAATTTCTGAAGGCATTCTTGGCAACGGTAATTCACCATAGTAGGTAGTTACTCACATTGAGGTTCCTATTGAGCAGAACTTGCAAACCCCTAAGACTGTAGTTATACATTACTGCGCTTTCCGATAATTTAGATTTTCTACATTTCCTTTACTAAAATAATAATCGAATGTTTGACGGAAGCTGACAGAAGTTCTGCGGAGTACTTCCAGGACGATATCCCAGTAACACTAGATGTGAAAGTGAAGACTTTGTTAACACCACGCATTTCAGGTTGATTTCCTATTGTGCCATTGAAACGAGAATTAAAATAAATTTATACTTCAATTAGAACTAAATCGAACATCTTGAAATCTAAAAGCAATACAAGATTCCCTTTTAAGAAGTTGTATAACTTCTGTCTGAAAAGCAGCATTCCATAGCCAATGTTTTCAAAATACATTTCAACAGTTTACCAAAACGACAAGCAAAACCTCCATTTAAATGACATTCATAATAAAAGTTCCTGATGGAGAACAAAGTTGAAGTATTTTGCTTTTTTTCTTCTGACGTGCTGTATATTTTTCTTAATTTTGGGGCGCCAACTCTTCTTGTATTACGATTATCTTACTTAATACTGATAAATTAGTGACAGATGCATATTGGTTTACAGTTTCATCAGATTCACTTGTAGCGGACAGAGATGCAAATGCAGCGGACAAGGATACAGTTCCAGCAGACAAAGGAATGCAATTCTAGAAGACATGAATGCAGTTTAAACAGGAAGGGTTATAATCTCAACTGAGCTGGCGGTGAATCAGACAATAGTAGATGTAACAGTAGCAGCTAATGATTCAAACTTTTTAATTTGAATGGGCAACCAATTTACATTGTTTTTCAAATGCTTGGAAACATTTTTCTTTGTTTCTATTTTTACAATACACGTAGATTCCAAGTAGAAAACAAAGTAATTTGATGGAAATTATTTTTGGTATTCTCTAGGTAGGTGCATTCATCTATCTTCATTTATATGTTTCATTCGTTTCGTGAAATTTGAAAAAAAAAATTAAAGCTGCACAGAATCGGTTGTGCACGTTCTATGCAGCTGTAATTTTTTGATGCTGCCCCAGTTTCCACCTGTCTAAAAATTTAGAATTCAACAAAAAAGAAAAATAAATTGCACAATGAATCTGACAAAATTGCAATAATTAATATATTCTTCAATCTTAATACAAATATTTAATAAAATTTATTAAATTTTACTGATTTTAAAGAATGATTAAATTTCAGTTAATTTTGACCTGTGAATCGTATTTTTTCTATCATATATTCAATACAATATTGTGAACACTCAGTGCTGAAAGCTATTCAAAATTAATTAAAATATGAAGAATACCTTCAAATGTGAATGAAATGATGTATTAAAATAATTTTTAAAATGAGGGTTAGTATTAATTATAAAAGTTTCTCTCAATAAACCTAAAAAAAAGAATAAACTGAAAAAATAAAGTAAACATTAATAAATATTAAAAATGTTAATAAAATAGAGGTTAAATAAGAAATAAATTTCCAAAAGAAGAAAATCATATAGAAATTGAAGAGCAATAGTTAATTTGACCTACAGCTATAAGTTAGTTATTTAAGTTAAATTAATGAATAGTTTATATTAGAATTGTGTTTGTCTGTAGGTTCTTTAAACAGTGAACCTAAATGAAAATTTCTACCTAATTAAAGGCTGATCTAATCTAAAACAAATACATGAACTGAAAATATTCAGTGTGAAGCGTGAAATGTTCTATGTAACTTTAAAAATCATTTGCAAACCTTGTTGAGACGTAAACACGATGAGAAATATCAAAAATGAAAAAAAAAAGATTTGCACAAATCCTAAAACAATTTATTGTTTTTTCCCGAAATTAAAGCATAACTTTTAATGATAATATAATCTAAGAACTAACAGGCTTAGTAAATTGGAATCTCTATATACTCAGCAAATAAAGAAAAAGAAAAAAGAAATTGGGTACAAAATCATTTGTATTATTCTTCCCAATTTTTGATTCGTAAATATATAGTTACTTAAAAATAGCAAGAAAAAACATAATAATGCGACATTTTAAACGATTTACATATTACAAATTATTTAAAATAAATTACATGAAACAATTATCTTAAAAATTCAAAAAAGAATTTTAGGTTAATAGTTTCTTAATAAATTTTAAGTATAAAAGCAAATAAAAGATTTTCTATGTAAATAGTATCATAGTTTTATTGCATTTTTAATTTATGATTTGAAGCCGATTTTTGAGTAAATGAGTTGTTTGAAATAAAATAATGATTTACATTATCTAAGCACTGCTGTTTCTTAGTAATAATAAGATTTTCTTATTATACAATTTCTCGAAATTTCATGAAACTAAGCAAATCAAGGAGAAATATATTTAAAAATGTTTACATCAAGATTGTCTAATAAAATATTATAAAAATAATGTAATATTTTAGTAAATAGCTCCTGAAATTTCAAATAAGATGCGACGAATATTTAATATATATTATTATATTTGAAAACATTTACAAATAAACTAGTTTTGACCTAAACATGTGCTGAAAAACTTACTGAAAATATTAATTAAACTTCTGAAAGAAAAAAAGAAAATAAGACTTTTACACAAAATTTGGAAGGTATTTCTTATGAAGTACAATGCGATTCTTCATAATTCTGTTTAGTTTTTGGTGAAAAACGAATAAACTTATTCTTTTCTCTTTGGATTTTTATTTGGTTTTAGTATTTGTAAAATGTTAATAGCAAAAAGAAGGGTCCATAAGGAAATTACGGTTTTATATTGTATTTCATTTGTCTATTTAATTGGAATTTGTTTTATATTTATTTTAGTTGTATAACTTCTTTTAATTAGTGTATACGGAGACAAGCAATTTTTGATTATATGATTACCTTTAAACAAGTTTTAATTTTTTGTTTAAGATTTTATTTTTGTGTAAAAGTACTTATTCCCACTATTTTAAGCATATTTTGCAATTTGTGCTCTTAATATTGTCTGTGGCCTTTTATTAAAGTTAGCACATTTGATTTTGGTAGTGATATTATTTTCTTTATGTCTCTATATACATTTTAATAGGGTAGTGTTTATGGTGTATATTTGTGTTTTAAATTGCATTTCGTGGTTATATATGTCCTCATTAGCAAGGTTTTTTCCGTGATTTTTGGATATCTTTTTCTGTGTTAATGTTATTTGTTACCGCAGTTTTGTATATTATGTAATTGAATAGTAATTTGTTGTTAAATGGATGTTTTATTTGTTTTAACAGTAACATTTATTTGTTTGGTTTAGTATTTTCTCTACGTTATTCATGTTTATGATTTTGTTGTTATTTTTAAAAATTGCTTTTTTAAGGAAGTGTTTTATAATTACTCTTTTTTTATTTTATTATATTTTTCAATTGGAGTAGATACACTAAACTATCGCCCGATTTACAATTCAGCCACGTCTATTGAACAAGTGAAGAGGCTCATCACTTGTTTCCTGTTTAGGTTGTAGTTTCCGGTTTTTCTCTTTTCCAATCTTTTCACTCTTCTTTTTATTTTATTTTATTTTTTCAGTCGGAGTAGATAGACTAAACTATCGCCAGGTTCACACTCCACCCACGTCTATTGAACAGGTGAAGAGGCTCATCCCTTGTTTCCTGTTTAGGATGTGGTTTCCGGCTTTTCTCTTTTCCAATCTTTTTACCCTTACTTAGCACCCTGCGCATCAGTGGCGTATTCGCCTTGCTTGGGGTGATATGATTTTAAAAAATCTAAATGATTACAAACTAATGCTACTGCTACTATAGATATATACGTTTGTAGTAGTAGTAATAGTAGTGTTCTACGCAACGACTATAGAGAATAAACTTATCATTTAACTAGCAATTTTCTATTTTCATCTGAGTTTTTGTTTAGTTAAATAAAGCTTAATAATGTTACTGTAGTTCTGAATTCAGATTTAATCTTTATACATATTGCAATTTATTCATTTAAACAGACATATCCTAGCATGAAAACAATAATGCTTGAAAAGTGGATCTTTTTATCCAACAAATTCTAGAGACTACCGAACTATTCTACTTAACTATACTGACATCTTGGATTGATTATAAACTAAAAAAAAAAAAAACAACAAAAAAACTCAAGCATTTTGGATTAAGGCACCACATCACTACCGGTAATGCCATCAGTGATCATGAGCTGGATGCGAGTTATCAGTTAACCTAACTTGGCTCTACCATCTCTGACAATCTATCCCTGGGCATAGAGCTTGACAAGGGAATTGTAAAAGCAGCGACAAACCTGATGCGCCTCACAGCACATGTTTGGACAAACATTAAAGTTCTAGTGAAAACAAACATGACAGTGTACAACGCCTGTGTAATCATCACATTGATATACGGAAGCGACACATGGCCCTCGTACTTCAGGAAGGAGAGTCGTCTGAACACCCTCTACGTGAGGAATATCCGACGGATATTGGGGATTTCATGGCAAGGAAGCTGCCCAACATTGAGTTCCTGTCGCGTGTGTGATTTCCTACCATGTTCACACTCACCTGATGACAAAGGATCGTATTCCAGAAGACCACCTGTATGGAGGTCTGGCCTATAGAAAAAAACTAATTTGGCGGCCACAGTTGCGGTATCGTGACATGATAAAATGCGACATGTAGGCTGTTGGGAACAACATGGTGTCATGGAAGAGAGTAGAAGTCAATCGCTGCAAATGGAAAGAAACCCTGGCCCAACAACTCAAATCGTCTCTGTTACATGGAAATTGCTCTGACCAGTGATACTAACAGCAATAATTGCCAATACCAAAACAAACTTAATCAGTAAAACCAATGAAAAACATTCTTGGCGCTAAACATCATCAGAATTTATATATATATATATATATACATATATATATATATATAGTACCGCCCATAATTATTATGCTACCCTCTCTTTTTAAAGAAACAATGTATTCATAGTATTTTTACTATTTATTCGCAAGTGGATGATTCTAAATGAAAATTTTGTTATTATTAATTTGCAAAATTTCAAAAGGCAAAGAAGGAAAGACGAACTTTCCGAATCACCTTAAATTTTTTTCATTATTTCATTGATGAAACTGAAATATAGGTATAACTAATTACCTATGAATTCATTTGATTCACATGTTATTTTGAAGTATTAACAAAAGAACCGTTCTATTTTCATTTTTAATTATTCGATTAGCAATAAATACTAAAAAATATTATTAAATACATCATTTTTTTAAGACTGAAGCCGCCTAAAACTTATGGCCGGCAGTATATATATATATATATATAATGTGTGTGGGTCTTTGGTGTAGATCCTACATACATAAACACATTTATAAACTAGCATTTTGATTGGATAAAAAATATTACTTGCTTAGAATCTACTGAAAATTTTGTAATAGCTATATTTTACCTAATAAAATTTTGTACATTTTTAGTAGAAAATGGATCCAGATAGCTTCCTTAATTTTACGTGAACTTGAACTGTGATTGGTTGATTCTTGCTAGTCGAATCCTCCGCACGTGAGATAAGATATTTCCCGCACTGCCAAGTAAGCCACTTTTCTCTCATTTAAGCTCTGAGATTTGTTGTTTTCATTAGTGAGTCTTAATTTGCACATGATTCCACGCCAGTTTAAGCTAAGCATTTACTCACTCATTTACTTGCTCACTCATACCTGTGAAACTGCCAAAGCTAACAACTCTTTCAACGCACACATAACATTTATCTCAATAACTTTCTTCACACTGGATATCTTCCAGTAAACTCTTATTATTTCATACCATTCATATTTAAAACAACTACAAGTGAACCTTCCAGAAGAAATAATAATTTTAAAACGCAAAAACTTGCTTTCTATAAACGTATCAAATAAATAGAGGCAATTATTTTGTTGTTTGAAATATTTTCCAAAGTCACAAGAGTCTATATGATCATGCAAAATTTTCATACAATCTTTGGGTACACTGATTTGTTCTATGGGAAAAATTGGTTTATTTTTTTTATAATAAAATACACATTCGTTAATACATATCTATATTATTGTTTATAAAATGTTTAACTTATTTCTTCAATTATTACTAAAATATTTGGTTTAAAGTATGAGTGTTGAATGTAATTCTGTCCTTGTTAAATATTGACAAAATCGTTACGCTACAGACACACACACACACACACACACACACACACACATATATATATATATATATATATATATATATATATATGTAAGTATATGCACACATACACACACAGACACATATATATATATATATATATATATATATATATATATATATATATATATATATGAGTTAAATATAAGAGACAATGACTGTCTATTTTGGTATATCATGAAATTTGCTAAACATCATAATTTGGCTTTAATTTAATTCAATTTTATTTATCTTTAATCTATGAAGATGGCTCATGTGAGGCGAAAGCTTAGAAGCAACTTAATAAAAAATTATCCAAATGTTGGAGAATATTTGTCTTTATTTTTACCTAAAATTAAAGCCAAAATACGATGTTTAGTGATAATCTATACCGAAATTGAGCACTAAATTTTTACCTCATGTAATATACCTCATGTAATATTACAATGTTAATTTTCATATCACTGATACCAAATGAAACTCCCAGGAGATCACAGGCATTATATAAAGATATCATCTGCATCAGGCATTTGTATATTTAAATGATCTAATAAGTCTGAACACCGCTTTTTGATTTTTAGAATTCAAATGATTATTTTGATATATCTTTAGAATATAATCAATTGACCTCTAAGATATTTGTAAATCTTTTTAATTTCCTGCCCTAAAATGGAAATCTTATGTAGTGCGATTGGTATATTGTCCCTATTACATATTTTTGATTTCGCCCATGCCGGTTCGTTTCTGATTTCGTCATATTATAATAGAGTCAGTTTTGAAAATCGCATACATTAATCTCACAACACAGAAATTGGAAAATAGCCTTCTGTTTTGTTTGGCATTCGCACCGGAAGCTCCAACACGAACATTTTAGGGTTTGGTGACTGCCTATCTCTTATAGCCGCAAATAGTTATATGAGTCTAAAGCTGATTACGAAGATACATCAGCTCGGAAAAAAAAAACAGTGTACCCTATATCAAGAAACTTGTGAATGTAGTAGCTGCCGGAAGATCATATATCTTGCAACAGGATACTGCAGTGTGTCTCACATGCAGTAGTCATTGTTACCTGACAATTTCTACGACCATATCACTCCTTACATCTGGCCACTTAACTCCATAGTCTGCAATCGCCTTGAATATTATATGTGAGGCGTAATTAACCGAGAGACCAACAACAATCCTTGTAAGACCAAAAATAAACCGAAGGCAATTACTGTAGCAGCGTTCAATAACTTAAACAATGAGACAGTCCAGAAGAGTTGCAGGAGATTCCGAAGTCATCAAAATCATGGTTGAAGCCGATTGCAATTTTATTAAATAAATTGACTCATTAGTATTTTGAGATATTTTTTTGTAATATTGTGAATATCACTTTTAAATTGAGATGTCCGTACTATTTTCATTTATGCGTGAATTACACGACAATTTATTCATAAAATCATTTATCTCTCTCTTTCTCTCTATCTCTCTCTTTCCTTCTCACTCCCTGTCTCTATCTCTCTATCTCTCTCTCTCTCCCTCTCTCTCTCTCTCTCTCTCTATATATATATATATATATATATATATATAAATTCATGTATGTGTTTCTGAATGCTGACAAACGTATGAACATCTATATATTAATATAGATTATGAAAATATAATCCGAAATATTGTATAAGTATTCTTTTATGATCGTGATCATCAGGGATTTTGAATTGTATATACATGCTGCGAGTGCGAAATATTATAATAGGTCCGTTTATGTAGAAATATATTGAGTGGAAATAATTTAACAGAAAGCAGTGAAGAATCTTACATTTCTATAGAGAGCATTTGTCTTCAAAATCCGTCGACTATATGATTAGTACCAATCCTACCGTTAATCACTTATCACCGGACTTATTCAATCGAGCAGTGCCGAATATCAAATTACTTATTTAAAACAAATGCTGAATGAATCATTGTGGATTCCCTTTGCCTGCTCCAATGCATAACGTAATTATGAATCTCTGATAGAGCTGTCGGACAATATCGAAAAATTCTATTGGGTCATGTGTACGACCGAAAATCAAAATCGTACATATCGATCGAATCAAATGCAAATACGTTATTTTTACTACATATTAAAATATTCCTAACTTAGCATTGCTATTGTCAAGATATATTTACCTCTGGGTGGTTATCACGCATCAGTGAATTTCATGGACAAAAGGATTTCATATTGGCAATAGTTAATAAGCATTGAGAGACGCACAAACGAGACATGGGCCAAAGGTCGTATAGGAAATTATGTCGCCATCAAATACGGGCCGGAGAATAATAAACGCTATGGTTTATTCACCTTGTACAAATGCCACAATATGAATATGTATGCGTGTGTTTAACTAATACATATGGATTTTTGGATGAGTGCAATGTTGCAGTTTCTCATGGATTTATTCACTTTGATAAATGTGTACATATGGATGTTTTGCGGTAAAGTTTAGCGCATTTATATACATATTTTTATTGTTACATATCGAACGCATTATCTCAACAGTCTACTATATTACATATATGTCCGAAACGGTGCATGTATATGATGAGGTATATGAAGATAAGGACAAAATACTTTTCTCTGTAACCGAACGGTGTTCTGCGTTAAAATTGTTCGTCAAATCAGATAAATTTTTCACACACACACACACACACACACACACACACACACACACACACACACACACACACGTGGGTACGCACAAACACACACATGCACACATACGCACACACACACACACACACACACACACACACGTGGGTACGCACAAACACACACACGCACACATACGCACACACACACACACACACATTGTAGTTATGATTTCTCAACCTTTTGTAAAATAATTGCTGTCCTGTATTATAATTCGATAAATGATTCGTAGCAATAATAAAGAATGGTTTATTTTAAACTCTTAAAAAGAGTATCGCACCCAACAAGAACTTTCTTCAGTCATATATGAGCAAAAATATTTTGACTTTCAGGAATCGTCTACAATTTTCTGAAAACTTCTACAGCATTATAGAAATACTTTGAAATTTCTTTATTGGTAAGTTTGTGTTTTAGTTAAAAATATTAAAAGCGTCAAAATAAGTAAATATTAATCAAGTACCACATTAAAAAAATAAAAAATACAATTCAGAAATTTTCGGATATCTTATCCTTAGTGCGGTTGTGAGTTGTGGTGCAGTGGATATCGACTCGGAACAAGAAATCGGGGTTCCGAGTTCGAATTCCAGTTGAGTTCCTTCAATTACGTACAAATATCAATGGAAAAGGTATTAATCCGTCTCTTCCTTCCATTTATGGGTTAAATAATAGAACAGATTGGATTCTATACGCTTTGCTTGCAATCAGTATGCTGCAGAAAGCAATGGCAACCTACTGCGGGATAATCTTTTGCCAAGTCAGTAATGTCTCTTGGGAGACATGATCGTCTAAGCGTGTATCACATACGGTACTTAACTGACCTTAGTGAGGTTATGCTAAATCTAAATGGTTGGCTTGCTGGTGACCTTTACTAGAAGTAACAAAATGAATGCATTTTTCATAACTTTTATGTAAAGGTTAATCGATTTATGACACAAGAACATAGGGTTGTCAAAACGTCATAACCTTAATATATATAATTTCTAATATACTAAATAATTATTTATCAATCCGTTATATTTTTATTACTTTAAACCTTATCTTTTTAATGGTATTTTTCATATCTAAGTAAAATTATTTATTTGTTAAAAAGTATATTTATTTATTTTTGTTTAACAGCCTAAATATTCGAGGAAGTATCCAAGACAAAAATGCAAGAATTACATCAAGATCCGAATCTGCGTACTTTCCGACTAAAACAGACCTTTGGTAAATTCGATGTGACTTAACTGACTCAATAATGCTGTTAAAACTAAAGCAGGATTTTGGTTTGGAGTGAAATACTTCTTGTATTAACTTCAGTTAATCTTATACTATCTGCTCAATATCCTATCCAAAACTAAACAAACTAGTTTTCTATGGTAAGGGATTTATTTATTTATCAATCAAACATATTAGTATCATTTCACATCTAAACTATTTTGGATACTTATAACTGAGTAAACGATTTATATATTTTTTGAATTGAACATATATTTATTCCCGCCTAACCTCCTGAATATTCAAGAAATTATACTAAAGCAAAATGTATATTCACCTGAATATTATATATATATATATATATATATATATATATGTGTGTGTGTGTGTGTGTGTGTGTGTGTGTGTGTGTGTGTGAACCTCCGCATAATTCCATGAAATATTTTTGTATATTGCTGGCGTTTAAAAACTTTCTACACCCTAAAATATATGAATACAAATAAAACAAAAAGTCAAAATTGCAGTGTATTGTAATCTAGGATTAATTCATGAATATTTTTTTAGTTTTTAATTTTGCTTCATATATATATATATATATATATATATATATATATATATATATATATAATGTATATTTATTATCGATGTAATTTGTAGCGACTAAGATATAACTTTTCTATTTAAGTAGACTTTGACTGATTTGTGTAAACTACTTTTGAAATTATTCCGGTGTTCAAATAAGCCAACAAATTTAATTAACATATCCTTGATACATAATACTTCCCCGAAATTTCGCTGGTATCAAACACTTAATACGTTGTGAGTATGAAAACAAACTGTATCTTGCAGCAAGATCTCTCATCAGGAGGTTTTTATGAGAATAGAGCCACTTCTTAATTGCTGTTGCTATCGTCTAACACCTATTATTGTTTCAACTATGGTAAAAAAAACATCAAAACTTAAATTAATACATGAAAATATAAAATACATTAGAAAAATATGTATTTTTATACTAATGTAAAATTACCAGCAATAAACATTTGAGAAAAAAATATTAAAACTAATAAAAAAGAATTGACATTAAATGACTCATAAGGATTTGATATGTCGTTAAATAAACGAATCTTCCACGAAAGATATCCATACCTTTATCAAAGCAAAAGTCTAATGTAAGAAATATACAGTGTCATTTATAATGTATTATACTACCATTTGCAATCTCGCTGTAGTCATTATTTCATGCGTATTTAGAATATGCATAAATAACAAAACATTAGTAAAGATAGACACATAAGCAATTTAAGTTAATACAATTTTTGAAAACAGTCTATATCATTTGTACTCTAAAGTTCGTCTCAAGGGTAGAAAATATGAAATTATACAATACTTAAAAATTGAAGTCTAGAAATCCGTCTCTATCATATATCGTTGTTTATTCAGGTATTTAATTACAAAGGCTATGAGGTTAATATCTGACACTTGTCACAACTTTTGTTACTTTTGGCATTTCATACTAAATAATCAGCTTTATCCCTTTAAAATTCCTTTTATAATTTCACGTCTGTTATGTATGCATCAAGATGTGTGAATGGCAACGGAAACAGCGACATCTTAATTATGAAATTGTTTTCTCTAATGGGCAATTCCGAAATTAAATACATCAGTTCTGATTAACTGCGTTTGTTAACATATTCATTTGATCAGAAAATGCCTCGTTTTGTTGTATCTGTTTTTAATCAAGGCCTTAGCCCCTTTGTAGACCGCAGTTCACAGTTTTTTTCCGTTTGTCGTAAAACATGTAAAATGTTAGATGACATAACATTCTTTATGTACATGTAGGAATAATTGTATCATATATTTACCAATAATCTACTAACATTTTTCACCCTTTGGATACCCTTATTAAAAATTGGTAGTGTCTATCAGACATAGCTCCGTAGACGTTGAAAAACAATGTACATCCTTGAATTCCTTCGGTTTGCAGAAGACTGGCAAAAGTAGAAATTCTCCGGTCTGCAATCAACATCAAATCATCTATAGACAGTGTATAAAGATTAGCAAATCCCATGTCTTCAGAGACGGTTAAAACTTAATAGTCATATTTTGCAATAAATGTAGATATTTTTTTTTTTGAAGAGTTGTCATCACTTTACGCCTAAGGATGTATATTTTAATAATGCTAATGTTACTTATAAATGATCGGGATTTTACTCTTGATTTTTAAATATAAAGGATCTAAAGATAGGTGAGTATAATTAGGATAGCTTTTTCTTAATATTTAAAGAACTGTGTATTTCCGAATAGACATCAAACAATTATTTGTATCATTGAAAAAGTCATGTGAAAAAGAACAATGTGACATAGCATCACTATAGATAATGTCAGTATAAAGAATTGGCCTTTCACGAACATTCTTCTCACTAGATAAATATACATACCTGCAAAGACAATATATTCTTAACAGTAAAACTCAATTCATTTGTCAAGTAAATGGTTTTTGTAGAACTGATGTTTCATTTCTGTGTCTAGCGTTTATTTATTTTAAAACAAGTGGAAAAAGATATATGGTGTAGTTTTGGAATTAATATGTAAAATTATGCTATTAGAGTAAAGCACAATAAAAGAAAACAAGCTATATTTTGGAATAAGTGATCAAATTAGATTGTAAATGTATCTCCTTATTTGAAATAAATGTATCATCAAAAATGTAATTGTAACAAGAATATAGTCACTAAACTTATTAAAGATTAAAATCTGAAACGTTTTAATACAACTTTAGGGAGTTACATCAGTTCATTCGGGTTTATAATGTAATTTTTTTTTAATTAATTATTCAACAATACATTTCAGTATATCATTTTAGTCCTCCTCCCAGCTATTCCTAACTTTTCAATACAAGGCGTTTGAAATCTCTAACGTTTTACTTGAAAAATGAATCAAGCAGCATTTTAAGCTCCACATCGTTTTTTGAATGAAACACTTTTGAAATTGTTTAAAACGGACTTTCAGTATGGTTGTCTGAACGGGCTGGATCGGTACAATATGTGAAGTATTGTAATATAACAATCTGGCCCCACCCGAGGAAGGTTGATGCAAGCGATGGTGTTTCCCGTCGGTGAAGGGGGCGGCGAACGACAAGACAGGTGTTTGAGAAATACATCCTGTCGGGGCCTGGAGCGGATGTCGTTTGACCTTATTTCCGACAGCGGCGGAAATGACTACGGAGGCAAACAGAACAGGTGTCTCTTGGCATTACGTGGCGTTGCGTGGGCGAGGCAAAACCGGAAGGAAAGTCCCGGTTCTAGAAGACTATAAAAAGACCTCGACACACGGATTCGCCAGCAGAGAACGGCCAGTGGAAGCAGAGGGACACCACAGGCAAAAACTACACTCCCGTCGACCCATTCTATGTGCGCTCTCACTCTTCCATTCTCTGTTCCACACGGGTTCGTCGTCAAGAATAAAAATATAACCTTATATTTTTATATATGCGTGTTCTCGTTATTTTGTCGTCGTACGGCGATATATAACATACGCAAATTGGTGCCTAGTGACTTGCTGTTTTAAGACAACAACAACAACAAAACAGATAGATGAGAATTGGTTACCACGGCGACAATTGAAATTCGACGGAATTAAAACAACTAGATAGAGGAAGAAAAAGAAAAAAGAAGACGAAAATAGAAAGCAACCGGACGACCATAGACCACATCAACGAAAGGTAGGGGTGACTTTTGATTCGATCTTGTGTGTGTTCTGCTCTTGTTCATAAGTTTATAATAAGTCTAAAAAAAAAAAAAAAAAAAAAAATGGAACAGCATACTTTTGCCGATTTTGTTCAAGGTCTGACCCTAGAATTGAGAAATGTGGCTTGTTCGGTGTCGAACACTTTAAGGGGAGAATCTTTTTTAAAAAAATATACAGCCATTAGCATGCAAAGAAAATGGTGGTTGTAGTGCTTGGTTGGAGGATATGGAGAGGTATTTTAAAGTTGTGCGCGTGGCAGAAGAAGACAAGTGTCAGGCAGCTCTTCTCACAACAAGGGGAACTGTTGGACACTATGTATATAGACTAATCTCTAATAACCCACAACTCACATGGAAGGAGTTCAAAACTTCTTTAAAGGAATACTACGGATTGGTTTTAGACCCCGACGCACGGTTAGTCGAATTAGTGAACATTAAGCAGGGTAGAACAGAGGGAGTGCAGGACTACATGCAGAGAGTAGTACGCCTAGCGGAGAGCGCATATGTTGGGGTTGACGGGAGGAATGAAGTTGTGATAAAACAAGTTCTAGGATTTTTCATAAAAGGTCTAAGGGATCGGGAAATAAAGATGGCAGTTATGAAGGATGAGCCACAAACACTAGTGGCTGCCTATCAGAAAGCGTTATCTGAGTTGAGATGGAAAATTCGACTCGATGCAAAATCTGAATACGAAGAGGAGCCTATGGAAATTTGCCACTCTCGGAGACGGGTACCGATAGAAGCCGTAAGCCCCGCTGAATCTAATACTAATAATAATAGGAATAAGAACAATAGAAAAGTTGGTAATAGGGGAACTAAATACAAGACTCGTGAGCGGGAGAGGAACGGGAGCGTTGTTAGGTGTTGGAATTGTGGGAAAGAAGGCCACATAGCGAAATTTTGTAGACGCGCCCCGGGAAACGGCAGAGGTCCGTTCGTGCGACGCATAACGAACGGAACAAGGCGGTACCAACGCACATAGTTGGTAAGATGGGCGCGCCAAATTCCATCTTTATTACAATAGAACGTAGACCTTATAGGGCATTGGTAGATACGGGAGCAGAGGTATCGGTTATAAGCTGTAGGGTATTTAAAAAATTGCGACTGGGACTTGAACTGCAAAAGAGGGACATTAAACTTCGAACTGCGAATGGATCCCCGTTATATGTTGAAGGCCTTTGTCGTCTACAGGTCCAGATAGGAAGTAAGTCCATACCCCATGATTTTTTAGTCGTGAAAAATCTCAATAGAAACGTTATACTTGGCCGAGATTGGCTGATGCAGAACGGGGTGAGAATGTATTTCGATTGGGGGCATTGAAGATTGGTGAAGAATACGTGGCATTAGAGGAGGATGTTCATATTTCCTCTATTGTTAGGTTAGCTCAAAAAGTAACATTAAGACCTCAACACCTGCATGCTTGTCTGGGATTAACCAGGCTGAGAAATGGACGTGGCAAAGAATATGAAATCGAACAGCTGAGTAGTGGATATGTTAGCAACTTATGTGGTATATAAGTAGCCAACGCAGTTGTAAAAATGCCAAAGTCTCGTAAGTTTCAGTTGCTGATAATGAATAACACTAACCAGACAATCACTTTGAGACGGGGGTGTCCGCTGGCTAAATTGGAAAGGGCGGGTAATATTATTGAAATTACTATGCCCGATAAACAAAATAATAAAAGTCCTGATGTAGATTTGGAACAGGTACATGTACCGGAGGAATTCAAGCCTGAAATTAACAAATTGCTAAAAAGAAATAGGGACATGTTCGTTAGTGACGACAAGAACCTGGGCAGAACCGATACTGTGGAGATGCGTATCGATACTGGAACGCATGAGCCCATAAGAAAACGCCCATATCGCACACCCCTCAAACAAAGAAAGACAATGGATTCAGCAATCGACGAAATGATGCAGGCAGGTGTAATTGAGAGATCCAATAGCCCGTGGGGTTTTCCAGTAGTTTTAGTAGATAAGAAAGACGGTGGTAGGAGATTTTGTGTAGACTTTAGACTTAATAAGATTACAAAGAAATATGCTCGACCTCTTCCTGTCATCGATGATATACTGGCATCATTTGGTTCGGCAAGGTACATTTCGAAGCTTGATTTAAAATCAGGGTACTGGCAAGTTAAGCTTCATGATGATGACAAAGAAAAAAGTGCATTCACCTGCCACAAGGGTCTGTTTCATTTTAATGTTATGCCATTTGGACTTGCAAACGCACCCGGCATCTTCCAGGAATTTATGTCAGTTGTTTTACAGGGACAGGAAGATTTTGCTCTGGTATATTTAGATGATATTCTGATATTTTCAAATACGGTGGAAGATCATTTAAAACATATAGACACAGTCTTGAGTAGTCTACGTAAGCATAACCTTAAATTGAAGCCAGCTAAGTGTGAGTTCTTTAAGAAAGACACCCAATACCTGGGGTTCAAGATAAGTGAAGAGGGAATACAACCAGACCTCAAAAAAGTCAAGGCTATAAAGTCAATTTCTACTCCAACCACTGTTAGGCAAGTAAGAGCTTTTATCGGGATGACCTCATACTATCGCCGCTTTATTAGAAATTTCTCTGATATAGCCGAACCGCTGGTCAATTTGACAAGGAAATATGCACGATTCCAATGGGACGATGCTTGCCAAAACGCTTTCGATACACTAAAAACGAAACTCGCGGAGATGGTAACACTAGCCTATCCCAACCCAAATAAGGCGTATAGGTTATATACTGACGCATCCGATCAATCGATTGGCGCATGCCTATCCCAGGTGGTGTACGATAAGGAAAATAGGAAGGATGTAGAAAAACCAATTTATTTATTGTCCCATAAATTAAGTGACACACAAACGAGGTGGTCAACTATAGAGAAAGAGGCTTATGCCATACACTATGCTCTTCAAAAACTGAATCACTACCAGCATGGCGCAACATTCACAATATACACTGATCATAGGCCCCTGGAGCACTTACTTAACTCGCCCATACAAAATAAGAAGATACAGACTTGGGCTCTGAGCATGTCTGGCTACAATTGCAGCATACAGTATCTTAAGGGTAAGGATAATGTTTGTCCGGATCACTTATCACGCGCTGTTGATGTGAACGAAGACCATATTGCTTCTCCAGTAGATATAGATGATAGAAATTACTTGGTTAGTGTTATAAACTCCAACCTAATGGAGCCGGAAGAATTAGCAGCCCATAAAAATGTCGGAAATTCATCAGAGGCACCCGAACGGCCCACATTGAAAGGAATAGACATAATCAGGGAGCAAGAATCAGACAAAAACATCTTAGACCTGAAGATTAGATTACGAAATGGTAGGGCTACCAAAGCAGAACAGAAGAGATATATAGTAATGGATGAGGTGGTGTACTATTTGTCTCAACCTGATGATGAACCCCTCATCAGGCTGTATGTACCATCTCACCTTAGAAAAAGGGTGCTAGTTCAATACCATGATGACAGTGGCCATATGGGGGTGGATAAGACATTACACTCAATAAAACAAAAGTATTTCTGGCCTTGTTTACTTAGAGAAATAAATGATTTCGTAGGTAAATGTATCCCGTGTCAGACAAGAAACCTAAAGAGGCAGCAACCCCACATACAGGAATGTGACTTCCCTCCTTTTCCTTTCGCAAAGGTTGCTTTAGATGTCTCAGGACCCTACCCAAAGACCCATTCAGGTAACCAATACATAGTTACATTCATAGATATGTACAGTGGTTGGCCAGAGGCATTTGCGGTTCCTAACAAGAAGGCAGAAACAGTGGTGCATCTCTTAGTTGACGAAATCTTCCCCAGATTTGGGACACCACTTCAGCTTTTAACTGATAATGGGCCAGAAAATGTCAACAGGTAATGAAAAAGACATTAGAAGACCTAAATATACACCATGTGACAACTTCTTTTTATCACCCCCAGAGCAACGGTAAGGTTGAGAGGTTTCACAGAACAATGCATGATGTTCTAACAAAAAAAATCGGCAACAACGAACAGTCGTGGGATATTTACATTAACCAAATGTTGGCGGCTATCCGGTTTCATGTGAGCGAAACCACTAAGTTTTCACCGTATTACTTGCTCTACAACAGGGATGTTATTTTGCCCTTGGACAATATACTGAGGCCTCGTCGCATATATTATGGTGATGAGCATCACCAAATTGCACTACAGGAAATGCATCGTAGCTTCACTTTAGTTAGGAATAATATAAGAAAAGCGAGGAGAGCCGCGATAGATAAGTCGCGTGGTAAGACGAAAAATACAACTTTTGAGGTTGGTGATTTGGTGTACTATAAGAATCACCAAAAGAAAGGGAAGTTAGATGTGCGCTGGCGGCCATATTATGTGATCATTGAAAAGACTGGCCCGGTCTCTTATAGAATTAGAGATCAGTTAACCGGCTCAGTCATTAAGACGCATGCTGAGCATCTTCGGGCGGCGTCCATTGATGAATGGAAAATCCCTACTTCCGATAGGCCGTTACGAAAGATTGTATTGGCTGCTCCAGTAGAATCCAGTGATTCGGATGACGAATCCGGAGCGGAACAGACCGACTTTCCAGTGCACAAAAATCGACACTAACGTGTTGAATCAGACGATGAGTCTGATGTTCCATTAATGGAGCGTCGCATCATGACGCGACGTAAAATGGCGAATAAAAACGTGTCAACTATTGATAGTGATGATGGAATCGGTGGTATAAATAATGTTTCATCCACGTTCGAGGATGATTGCTCAAAGTGCGAAACGTCTGGATCTACTCATGTAGACCAGGGTTTTTCTAGGGAATCACCTAGCAGCGAAGATGCCCAAATGAGGCAAACGTCTGTTGGGGCAAAAAGCACGGATAGACCTGCAGATTCCACAGTTGATCGGAACAAAAAGAAAGAACAACTGAAAAGTCTTGTAGACTTATTGGCTGATATGCTATAGGATTGGGAAAGAAAGCAGTGGCAGGATTAACGATAGTTTAAGTGAAATAGTTAGGTCACCTTCCTTATAGCAAAACATGCGGAAGATACAAACTAATGAATTAAGAGTCACGGGTCCATTTTTTTAGACTAAATTAAGATAGATGAAACCTCTAATCCTCCACAAGTAAATTGCATGCGGATTAACGTTGGAATCAGGGTAATTTTCTTCGTTTTCTATTGAACATTTCTCGGTCAGACTATGAATGGTATGTACTGCAGATAATGACAGTTTTTCTGTGTTCAAACATAGTATGTTTGAAATTAAATTAAATGAAGTTACATGTGTAACAATAAACTCGAGCGGAAACACGCATGGTGTTGGTCAAAGGTCATTTACTCGATGTCAGTTTAGAAACTGGGACGCGGTTACCGCCTATGATCATATGGTCGTGCATCGAGGCGTCTACGCGTATGGACAGAGTCGAGAAAGGAAACGAACATTGGAAGTTACAGAAACTTAAAAAAAAAAAAAGAACAATGAAACATCGAGCTGGGAGAACATTATCCTCTGTATAAGTCCCAAGTAATTCTATCATCACTTTTGTGGCAGTCTCAGTCATTTTGGCTTCCAACACTACATCATGAAGCATACGCAAGAGATTCTGTGTTTTTTGTACAGGAAAATTCCACAATGGACACGAACATTGTTGGGTTGCCGATGTAGGCTCCCCTATATTTTTTTTTGTTGTTTTGTTGTTTCGGCGTGCACATGTTTTGTACAATTGTCGGGCTTGTGTGGCATGGGGGGTGTGAGGGTGTTGCGCTTAAAATGTTCTTAGGTGAACATTTTGGAAAATGGGAGGGCGAGGAGTGTAATATAACAATCTGGCCCCACCCGAGGAAGGTTGATGCAAGCGATGGTGTTTCTCGTCGGTGAAGGGGGCGGCGAACGACAAGACAGGTGTTTGAGAAATACATCCTGTCGGGGCCTGGAGCGGATGTCATTTGACCTTATTTCCGACAGCGGCGGAAATGACTACGGAGGCAAACAGAACAGGTGTCTCTTGGCATTACGTGGGCGTTGCGTGGGCGAGGCAAAACCAGAAGGAAAGTCCCGATTCTAGAAGACTATAAAAAGACCTCGACACACGGATTCGCCAGCAGAGAACGGCCAGTGGAAGCAGAGGGACACCACAGGCAAAAACTACACTCCCGTCGACCCATTCTATGTGCGCTCTCACTCTTCCATTCTCTGTTCCACACGGGTTCGTCGTCAAGAATAAAAATATAACCTTATATTTTTATATATGCGTGTTCTCGTTATTTTGTCGTCGTACGGCGATATATAACAGTATGATAGAAGATGAAACCTAGTTCCTTAACTGTATTTTTCTTCGTGTTATAGAGATTGAGACAAACCTTGCTCTATAACTGGTCATATTTTTTCAGGTGGATTCTCTCTTAAGCATGTAGTTTTGCTCAAAATACAGCTTAGATTTGAGAGGTTAATAGGTTTGAAGAATTTAATCTCAATACTCGGCACATATTTTTCGTGCATTTTTGGACGAAATATGATCTTGATTAAAATTAAAGAGAAGATGTCGATCATGCTCATACATATCAACTTTTCATGCCATTAAAAATGAGTGTATAATCTGAATAAAATGTCAGTCTTATTAGACAAGAGTTTCACAAAACGACAAGAAGAAAAGAAGATGCTATGAAAAATTATATCTTATGATCATTTACAGTATAAAAAGAATGAATGAAGATGTAATATATTTGCTTGAATTCGAGATATATTTCTAAAAAAAAGAAAACACATATAGAAACGCTACTCAGATTTCTTATGTAGTTTTTCATAGTTAATATTTAAATTGTGACAGTTTACATGAAAAGTATCGTAAATTTATGTAAAATGTATGTTAAACAACAACATATATTCTTACTATTAAATGAATCTACTCTCTCTAGTAGATTTTTCAACTGCTACCTGATTATTTACACCACTTACATCAATTCTTATTTTTTCTGGATTTATTCATTCTAAATTTACCAAAAATAAAAAGTGGCTTGTTTCGTAATGAAAATATGAATGTGTTTTTTGACGCGATATTTATCAGGGCAGATTATGTTTTATTATTACAAGACCAGAAACATTTGTGGAAATACTAATAATTTACATAGATGTATATATTTTTATTCTTAAATTCTTTTCAAAATATAAATTAAAAAAAAAAACAGATATATTGTCGAAATATGGTTTGACATAGTCAACCACCGTATTTTGTCGTTTTTGATTTTTAAATCGCTTTCTTCTCTTAAGTCTTTAATAGAACTACTACTACTACAACTACTACTACTACTACTACTACTAATAATAATAATAATAATAATAATAATAATAATACAAACAAGTCAATAAATGTTAAAATTAAGATATACATACTGAATAACAAAAAGGATTTACGGAAAATTATTTATCATTTCTGTCTGCAAATATGCTTGGTCTTCATATTTATAAGCATCCATTTACTGCACGGCATTTTGTCATTTGCCGCATTTTTTACTTCCTGTATTCTCATATATATATATATATATATATATATATATATATATATATATATATATATATATATGAGACTGCTTGCGTGGTAGAAATTGTATATCGGCAATTTCAAAGCGTCTGCCTATTACATTCGAATAAAATTAACAGCAAAAATTTGGCAGAAAGAAAAAAAGTAAAACAATTTCTGTTCTTTTCTGAAAAATGTAAAGATGTATTGCAGAAAAATTCCTAAGAGGCAAAAAATGACAGCTGGCGAGCATCTCCAGAACTACATTTTGAAAAAAAATTCAAAACAGAAAAATTACACGTGATTTTTTTTTCATTATTTTTAACGTGTCATAAATTGAAACCGGTTTTCTGCCAATTCCCAAGTGAACAGATGTTTTGGATAGCTTTAGCCATTTTCTTATGAATGACATTTTTTCTCATTTTATTTACTTTAAATTTACAAATATTGTTTTTGTTCGAAACAGTAAAGATGAAATTTTAAATCAATATTATCTTTGTTAGATACGTACAGTATAAATATGTTTTTCCTTCTCTTATACTAAAAGAAACACATTTTACAAATAATCACCAAAATATACACGATATCAAATTGATAGTGTACCGAAAACAGTTAGATGTTATTCCTAAAAGGAACTTTAATAAGTTTGTTAAAACATCTTTAAAATTTTATCCATGGGAAATAGCACAAAGTAATTTTATTACACAAATTTTTTAAAAAATGGTTGAAATGGAAAATCCATATATATATATATATATATATATATATATATATATATATATTGTGTAAATACAGGGAGGTAAGCACGAAAAAAAAAGAGTTTTGTTTTTTTTGTAGGGAAATTAAATATATTGCTGGATATATCTTTTTTAGAGAATGAGCGCACACTCAAATATATGGTTTGATCAAAGTTATGATTCATTTTGCGCACTACCCTTTAAAAAAATATATGTGAATTTTACAGGAACAAATAAAAATAATCGAATGATATTGAAGGAAGTTAAGCAGTATAACCAGAAAACAATAAAATATGTTAGTTAATTTTGCCTGGGATATAAAATGTCTCCTTGTGAAACCAACACAAATTGCTAAATAATCAATTAGACTAGAATGTTGATACGAAATACGATATTTAACACCAGAAATCATTAACAAATTCTTATAGAATTTTACCAAGAAAAACGCAAATAGTGTAACATACATGAACAAAGCCAATAAATTAATGCCAACAGGCAAATAATAAAAACGTAAAAAATATAAGAAAAAATAAGAAAAAAAAATAAGGAAAACGTTCCTTGCGAAATTCTCTCATTATTCAATTACACATAATTAAATAATGGTTTACTAAAACACTATAAATCAGCTGCAAAATTACTGTATTCTGGGCCAAAATGGAATCTAATGAATATATTTAGTAAAATTTGAAATATAAACGTTGGCGAATGCAATCTAACCGTTGTAACAATGAAATAAAGATTAAATACGAGAAAGTTTTTACACAACATCACACTGTCTTTAGAATATATATATATATATATATATATATATATATATATATATATATATATAGTAGAATCATTTCCCAAAACAAAACCTGTAGAAGACTGCCTCCAAGCAATGAAACAGACAGACTTCTATGAAAATCTACATATATTACTTATCCACAGCCAGATCTGTTTTGCAGTATCACAGCAGATCTGTACGGTTAGACATTGTATTGCTTAGAGCTAGGATTGCAACACATCAGAAATTGCACCAGTCGACGATACTTCCTCTGAGCTATTCTAAATTCCAAAAGATAAAATCCAAAATCAGATTCTATTCCTATTAATATTGTGAATATTAAAAATGATCCTGGTAGACGACTCGATATATAAACACACAATTTTTTAAAATAAGGGCTTACTTTTAAGATATATCTTTTATAGAAAAGAAAGGCTTTTAGTTTTATGGTTCCTAAAAGGTTATGATATTCACCAGATCTACTTGAACTTCAGGAATGATTTGGAGGATAAGAAATCATACAATTCTATGTCTACAAACCGAAAGGAGTTTGGCATATTTTTGGAAATGCAAATTTGTGTTTAATTTATTTATATTTTGGAAATATTTATGTGTCATTTATCGTATAACATGACACTTTTACCTATTTCTTTTCATTTTTCTTCTCGTTTTTACAAATGTATATTGAATTTGGGTCAGGAGCAGCGATACTGGAAAAAGAAGGGCTCTGATAACTGAAACCGAGCCGCTAAATCTTTGGATTTTTGCATGAACCCTAACCAGATATCAGCAACCAACCAGATATGATAACACTATTCAATGCCCCGACGAAGGCTAGATTAATAAATTTGTGAGATTGATTATGACGAGAAAAACTTCCAGACGCGACTTAGTGATTCAAACACGCTACCAATGGATGTAGCCATTGATTTGATGTAGTTGTTTTATTCGAGGTCGGCTGTGAGAGTTAGGCCGGAGAAGCTAAGTATATTGCTTTCAGAGAAACTAGACTGATCCATCCTGATTGGATGTAGGAAACTTTCACGATGGTGCTTAAAGGTGGGTAGGTTTGCTTTAGAACCGTTAGTAGATACGAACCATTTCTTTCCCAAGTTCGCCACAGATCAGATGTCTTTTGTAAGAGCAACTGAATGTGTTACATTGTCAGTATTGGCACATTTCATTTTTTAAGACGGGAATAAATGGTAGTATCATTTGCATCGATGCGTACTTAGGAAATTATTACATAAGTAAGTTCATTCATGAAGATCATGAGAAGCGAAGGATCTAGAATCGTAAATTCAGGGACCCGCGTGTTCGTATGATAGGATCTGGTAGCATGCCCGTTCGATACGACATTCATTACACGATTTGATAGGAATGGTTAGATTTAATTGAACTAAAGTACAGTTATATAATCGCACTGTATTTTGTTAAACCGTGTTAAAGACTTTCGAGACATCCAGACAAAAATCTTGAGCTCTGCTGTTTTTATCAAAAGGCTGCTCAATGTGTTAGGTGATGGCCGTCGGCATATCAGCGGTAGACCTAGTGAAACGGAAGTCATAGTGTATGTCAGAGAATAAAATATGGGATGTGTGATTATGAACTACTTCAATATTGATAGTAGCCTAAATACTTTGCCAAATGAGTAGCTGGAGGAGAGTTTGCGAGCAAAGCCATCAATCTATTCGGTACTTCATTCAATCAGCAAATAACTGCTTGGAACTATTTATGTTCTGCTTGCATTCATTACGAACAGAGACAAAAATCGCCTATTGCAGTCAGACTCATCGCTCCAGTAGCCAAACGATGCGATTCTATTTATTGCCATTAAAGAAAAAGACACACGTATGCAAAAATTAAATCACAGAGACTGTCATACTTGTAAAAACAAATGTAGAAAATCAGTAAGAATGCACCATATTTGCGGTTAGTATTCTGAAAAGAGGACAAGTAATAGACTGCATGAGGTAAAAATAAAGGGATTTCATTTTATTATACTGATGACAATCAAGCTTATAAACTAAGCATCATTAACTAATAAATATTTACGCAAAATATCATTATGTAGGAGGATGTGTGAGCATGTGCGTACGTGTTAGTGCGCGTGCATGTTTAAGGGAGATAAAGAGAAAAGATAAAGAGAGAGTGATAAACTCATTTTATCCTCCATTTATTGGAGATATTTAGTCAATCAGTGAAGTGTCAAACGTCATACACGCTTTATTGTAGTGTAAGGGACCATGACTGATTGGGCAGAAGATTTTCCCGCAGTAGGTTGTCATTAATTTCCGTAATAGATTGTTTGCCAACTAGAAGTTCAATCTGTCCTAAAATTAGACCCATAATTGGAGGGAAAATAGAGGTTATTAATACCTTTCTTAAGGCTATTTGTGCATAAGTTAATGCAATGTATTTAACTGGAATATGGACTCTGATTCGAGCCGATATCCACTGCACCACAATTAATCACTCCATAAAAAATACAAAGGGTTGTTGTGGTGCAGTGGATATCGCCTCGGAACAAGAAATTGGGGAGTCGAGTTCAAATTCCAGTTGAATTCCTTGCATTCACTTACGTGCAAATACCCCTGGAAAATATATTAATCCATCCTTTCCTTCCAGTTATGGGTTAAATAGTATGACAGATTGGGTTCTACAGCCTGGGCTCTCAACCAGTCTACTGCAGAAAATAATGGCAACCGAGATTATCTTCTACCCAATTAGTCATATCTCTTTCGAGACATGATCGCATAAGCCTGTATCACGTATGCCAATTAACTGACTGTTTAATTACTCAAACATTGTTATTATTTGTGTTGTGTCTCTAAAGTTGAGAGCGTTAAAGACTCATAAAAAGATTCTGTTCTATTTGGATCTTAGTATGTTTTGTATTTTGCTATTTCTCATTATCGCTATTCTAACAATCTAAAACAAATCTCATGAGATAAGTCATCATTCATCAGTCCCTTTTGCCTTCCATATATCCTGTGAGTGCCGAATTCTGCAATCTCCATTTACACTATCTACGCTAGTAATTTCATTTTTATCATTATTATTCCAAGTATAAGTGTTCTTTCTGTTTTAATTATTCCTAAAACTTCCTCATTATTTACATGTTCTGCATATGGAATTATAGACAGGTTTCAGCGGAAAAATATTTCACTTACCGAAGCAATATTAGTCTTATTTGTTACACCTGCAAGTGCATAAATTTTTGCTGTATAATTGAAAGAATACTGATTTATACATTTTAAATAATTAAATATTCATAACAATAGAATACAGGGCATAGAAATGAAAATAATTAGATAGCCGTATCGGTAGGAATGTTTCTGAAATTCAGAAAAACGGGGCAAAATTGGATTAAATCAAAAAGTTTTATGTTAAGATTTCAAATCTTGAAAAGTTGTGAATAAAATTAAGAAAATAAATTAAATGAAATTAGGAAAAATCAAGTAAAATTACATTTTCCGGTTTGTCTAGAATACAAATCTTTGAAAATATATTAATTGAATCATGTAATTTAGAAAATTAGATAAACCACCAAAGTTCTGAACGTAGGAATGTTCTTTTGAAAGTCCAAAATAAAAAACAAATAATTGAACTTATTTTGATATTTACTTTCAAGGTTTCTTAAGTTTGCAAAATAGGTTTATTATTTGATATCTGCACTCAGTTTTAACTATGGTCAACATGATGATCTGCTTGGGTAAAAACCTGAATTACTAAAACGCAAAAAGTCTAAGTGTATATGCATGGTATTTGTTACTTGATGCTTCAGCGCACCAATTTCCTACAATATAATTTTTTATTTCTCTTTCTCCTATTATACTTAAGTTAATATCTATTTACTTATTTCAATGCAAGTTAAGTATTTGGTGCCTTATAAGATATTTCGCCAAAACAAATATTGAAATTTCATAAATGTAAAATATTTACTCAAATGGAAAAATTCTTTCAACTGAGCTAGTTAGGAATCTGGACAGTGATCCATTAATTCTGAACAATACTCAGTTATAATCTTAGAAAACCTTTGCAGAAAAATAAATGTTTATACAACGCTTATCCATATATGCCATTAAATAGTGTAATGAAATTGGCTTAAATTATATCTTCATTCAGATTTATTAACCTTTCACGTAAACATTCTTTTCCGAAGCCAAATTATGATAACGTTGATGAAGATACATTGATGGCACGACATCGTCTCTTTAAAGAAATAACCGTGATACTCACCAGATTCGCAAGAAGCTGAACGCTTCAGGTTAAAATTGATCGGTAGGAGTCATGAAGGTAGCTGAGATTGACACGATTATCATTTGTGGATCAGAATAGTTTATGGGGATTCAAATACACTATAAGTTCAAATAGTTGATTTAACTTCTAGGTTTATCTCTCTCTCCCTCTCTCTCTCTCTCTCTCTATATATATATATATATATATATATATATATTATATATATATATATATATATATATATATATATATATATATATATATATATATATATATATATATATATATATTTGTAGATAATTATATAAATATTTACTTACAAATTATGGGTCAGCGTCAACATTGTCTTAAACAGATTTAATTCTAAAATAGTTAATTATTAATTCAAAATCGGAAGTTTATTTATTGTAAATACTTTATATTTTAAGTCAATGCTGAAAAGTTTATGGAGATGTATTTTTAAATATATCAGTATTTCAATGACACAAAACGGTGCTTTCTATCAGTTGAAAATATTTTTCAGCCTTCCATATATTACCAGGCTATATAAATTTAAGGCGAACAGAAATTCTGTAATCAATTATTACATTTACTAATTATTAATCATTTACTCAGTCGCAGTAAATAGTTTAAACATCTATTAAAACCCTCATACAATGTAATTGCTAATTATTTATCCTCGACTCATATATTTTCGCAAAATATTTAAGTAGGGTTCGATAAAATATTTATGAAATTAACTGAAAGTACAGTATTTATATTATTCGGGCTATTTTCCACATCTTTGTTGCCATTTGTACGACGGTTCAGTTTTGTACTCTCCGGCCTTCTTCAAGCGCTAAAAATCCGAAATATTTATTACAATTACTGGGATATATGAAATCCATTCTTTGCCTAAGACCTCTTCTGGAAGTCATAGTTATCTCCCTTTATCCCTGTAAGTTATTTGTTCACCACAGCAGTAGCCTGGTATTGAACGCACAACTATTTGGGTATAGTCACACATACTAACTAACGTCTATATCGACTGGGCCAAGTGTCCTTACCAGCAACAATAATTTTGGGACGTATAAACCTAATCTCCTGTAATTTTCAAATTTTTTACCAGAGTTCATATTGTAATATTTTGATGTTAATGGTTTTCTCTACTATTTTTACCAGATCTCATGTTGCAATTTTTTGACACTAATGATAAAAGTATTTCGAAAAGCAAACTGAAAAGTTTACAAAGAAACATACAAGTTTTAACCAACGTAAAAATTTTCGCTCTTTTAACACCGTTATTTTTCAAGCAAGAATTACCTTGTCCGCCTGGAATTTCTATTTTGAAATTTAGCAATTTCATTTTCTCATAATGTAAGATTGATGTTGATGAAGTTAATACTCATCGACAGTTTTGAGAAGCTCGGTTAAAAACTGAAACTTAAGTCTTAATTCTTGCAGCTCAATACAAAACTTTTTCAATTAGTTTATTTAGACAAATATCATGCCTAAAATTGTAGATCCAGAATGCAGAGTCAAATACTAGGAAACAATGAACCACATTAGCTTAAGATTTTCTATACTTGCCTCAAATGAAATAAAAACCGTCACGATAGAATGAGGAAATATTTATACAGTACAATGTGTAAATACTGGAAAATATGTAAACAAACACTGACATGAACATCACCCAGTACCAGTTACAGAAATAGAACACATCACCATTTTCTGAAATTACATAATATAGAAACAAGAAAATTGAAGCAAATAGTCCAGACATTTTTGTCTAAACAACCCCCCCCCCCCAACAAAAAACCTACTTATTGTTATTGCTTGTCTAGTGGATTGTAACATAGGAACCAATTACTAAGAAAAATTATCAAAAAACAAGCCGGCAAATAGAAAGATAAATAAATGTACAATTTGAAAACAAGTATAATACCAGTTGTAGTAGTTGCTATTGAAAAGATAAAAAAATACACACACACACACACACACACACACACACACACACACACACACACACACACACACACACACACATCCCAGGTAAGTGATATAAAAACTGTCTTGATAAGTACAGGCCACGCCTTTAGAAGAACTTTGTTCATGTCAAATTAGTGTTGTTATTGTAAATTTAAGAAAATGAAAGTTAGCCATAAATTCATAATACAATATGCGATTTTCTGTAGATTGGTAGGTATCCGACCAGAGCATATATCCAAAGGCGATAATGATAACAACAACAACAAAAAAACGATCATAATAATTAATTGTTAAATAAATATAATAATAATAATAAACGCCACAGTCGTGTAAAATTATGTGCAGTTCTGATATAGAAAAAGCCGTTATTAATATTTACACATGCGTCTCTCTTCACTCTCTAACACGGACTGTTTCTCCTTCTTTTCACTCAGATTCTCTCTTTTCATATATATGTATATATTAGCCATCTACATACAAGTATGTTTCCCTGTTTCACAGCTCATCCGTGTGGCTAGATACATCCACGTGCTTCTGGCCGGGATCGAAACTTGGCTGATTTGGTGTCAGTCGGACACGTATAGAAGCATGGAATCAGAGAAGGGAAATTTTAACGTGTCGTATGTAAGCAGTGTATAGACACATGCCAGTAACCGAAAGAACTCAATTAATTTCTGAAGGGTGATGCGTATATATATTGTCATCCGCAGAGAGATCTGTTTCGCTGTATCACAGCTCATCAGTACGGTTAAACTCCGATTCGTACATAAACCAGCCTCGAAACCCGACTGAATTGGCGTCAGTCGGCGACTCTACCCCTATGGAAAATTTTCACTTAACGGAGGTGAATTATGCCGAATTCGAAATTTATGGGAAGAATTATTGCAATGTCAACACTCGGCAAAGTTCTTGTTTATTTTTTCAAGCCGACAAAAATCCACCCAAACTTGTGGCAGACTTATCCAAATTAATTCTAATACGCTCTATCTCTATCTCTATCCCTATACCGATTACTTACAAAAGACACCTGTCAAAATGCAACTCTACTAGTAAACCACTGAAAAAACAGACACTAACGATCATCAGAACATGACAACATACACACACACACGCATATATATATATATATATATATATATATATATATATATATATGCGTTAGTTTGTATACGGTAATCTAAAAACTTAAACTCTACATGGGGTCATCTGTTACAAAAGCTAAATTGTTTTCAAATAAATTTATATCGATTGTTCAGTTAAAACAGTCTCCAAAGTTTTATTGATATTGGTGAATTCCTCATATTTTTTATAGATTAAGCCATAAATGAGAAATGATTTTCACATCTGGGGATTGTGGTAGAAAAATAAGTTATTCTACTTCATTATAGTATTCTTCGTTCCATTCAGAAAAAAAATTTAGCCGTATGAACGGGTGAATTATCCTCCTGAAATATGGCACTTCTCTCCTTTGACTGTTCGTGGAACATAAAATGAAGTTGATCATTTAAATCTCTTAAAAAGTCATGATAGTTGATTCTCCCATGAAAGGATAGCATTTGCTACGTTATTTTCAGTATGTTGCCCCCAGATTGTCACAGAGTTTCCTTCATGTTTAACAGTTGAAAGCAACGAGCCTGGATTAGATGCATCTTTTGGAAATATGGTAATGGAGAACTCGTTAGGAAATATAATATTCTTCCACTCATCTTTCGACAAATTCTGATGTTTCTTTATAAACTATAAACGTGTTGCCAAGTTTATTTCAGAAGAATGTAAAGAACACGAAGAAAAATAGGAAGAAAATGAAAAAGTCGTAGAAGATGACAAAGAAGAAGAAGACGACGAAGTCAAAGAAATCGACAAAGACGATGACGAAGACGACGAAGATGAGAAAGACGATGCAGACAAGGAATGCGGCAAAGAAGACGACTTCTAAATAAATGTTTATCAGTTTCAGATTCTTATGTAAATCCAATAATAGAAGCAATTCCGGTTTGTTTGCCCAAGAGATAATTGTTGGTGGATATGATTTTAGCTAAAGCTGGTTGTTTCTTATGCTAGAGTTGTCTATGAAAACAAACCGTATATTGAAACGTTTTTGTAAATTCTAGCTTACCATATACCATAAAAATGTTGCGTTTTCTACAAGAAGCACCCCTCCGATGTTGGAGGGACAATGCATCAAATTCTGTGTGGCAACGTGATCGCATCACATTAAATGCTCCTGGTACGCCCGTCCACATTCTTACAATTGTACATACATAATTTCCGTTTATTGGAAATAATGACTAAGCATGAACCACGTTTTACAAATATAAAACTAAACACCCTCATTTACTTTCTGTTGATCGATATATAAGAGCAGTCTAAAGTCTTGAAGAAAACGCCCAGCTAGGATACTGAGTAATAAACGATTCTCCTCCTTCCTTTAATAATAGAAAGTCAGCTATTGAATGTGCCTAATCAAACAACTATCGATTGTACAAATAATAATTGCTGTAATTAGTTTTTTTATCAATAAGAATTTAAAATGAATATTGGTCTTCATAGATGATTTATATGGGTTATGATTTTATATATGTTTATGCATTAGATAAAATGAGAAATATGCATGTGTATGTGGTTATATTTCAGTTTGTTTAATCAGCTTATATGCATTCACTTATGCACAGATACCCATGCGAAAGGTATTAATGCAACTCTTCTTTTTCCAGCTGTTGTTTGAATTGCCGGACTGATTTTGTTATATAGCTTTTTTGGCAATTGCCTACCGAAGAAAGAAGTGGCAACTTAGAGCAGAACAATATTCTCTCTAGTTAATAATGTATCTAAAGGGACATGATCGCCTAAGTGTGTAAGACGTATGGTATTTTCATGATATATGCTTATTATATGACTGACATATATATGATGGTTGCTTATTTGTTAAACAGCCATGATCATCCCTGAGGTTTAAACGCAAAAACCTTACGGCTGTGTCATTTATTTGTAAACATCATTTGAGCCTGTGGCTCAAAGCGTCTACCGGAGAAGATGAATCAATATTTAAGGCTTTTCTCTAATATTAATACGTCAGATACTTGATAGCAAATAATGTTTTATAATGTATTAATGTTCTTTCTTTATTCGCAATGTTTTTTTGCTTTTTTTACGGAGTGGAGTAATCTATTTTAACTGAAATTTACATCCTATTATGTTCTTGTTTGACTAGTATTCAACATATAATTGTTTTGATTAATTTATTTTTAAGCAATTATATTAAATGTTATTTCTTTTAATATTTCAATGGAATTTATTAATATATTAATCAATATCCAGAATTATTTATACCGCATTTTAGGAGTTTTCTTTTTGTAAATAGTCTAAGTCATTTAAATCACTCTATTGTAAACATTTTGTTAAGTGTAGTTAAGGAAAATAAGAATAAAAAGGAAGCTGTAAAAGAGAAATTCCAAACAAATAAGAATTATTAAAGAAGTTAAAAAGGGAGAAAGTGAAAGAAAAGTAAATCGTAAGATGAGTAAATAGGATAAATCGTTTTATTAATATATATATATTAGTCATTCACATACAAGCCTGTTTCGCAGCTTATCAGTGCGACTAGACATATCTCCGAGCTTCTGGCCGGGATCGAAACTAGACCGATTTGGTATCAGTCGGAGTCCCTACTCCCTAAGCCATCGGAACATGGCATGGGAGAACTGGAAATTTTAACGTCTTGTATATAAGCATTGTATACAGACGCTAGTCACCGAGAGAACTCAATTCATTTCTGAAGAGTCACGCATATATATATATATATATATATATATATATATATATATATATATATATATATATAGTTAAGAGATGAGAATTGACCTTGCATTTAAATTCCTGGAGGTTGTAGCCGTCAGGAGAGCAAGTATATGGAAGCGAGTTCCACGAGCGGGAAGTGCGGGAAAAAGAAGCTGCAGGAGGAGAATTGTCTGCATTTGGTTGAGCTAGCTATGAATGGGTGAAAACCAGTGGCCAGTCTGGTTGCACGAGTGACCACCTGTTGCCGAGGCACCAGTGACTCAAGCTCGTTGAAACAGGTCCCATGGAAGTATTTATAGAACATACAAAGGGATGCCACATCTCGTCGGTGGGAAAGTGGCTGTAGTCGAGCCGCCAAGTCTGTAGCTGTCACATTGCTGATTCTTGTTTGGAGCCTGTCAACAACACGGAGATGAACAGCATGGGCACCGGCCCATATGTGGCAGTAGTACTCCATGCACGGACGAATGGTTGATTTGTATATATGCAGAATGGTTTCAGGTGGGAAAAACTTCCTGATCCGACACGGTAATCCAAACTTCCTAGCAGGGGATTGCGCTATTGACGCAATGTAGTGGTTCCGCTTCAGATCAGAGGAGAGGGTAAGGCTGAGGAGGCGCAGGTATTGCTTATAAGAGGCAGGAGAGGTTGTCTGTAATGAGTGACAGACAGAAACTTGGTCTTAGAGGTATTGAAATTTACAAGCCACTTCTTACCCCAGTTCACAACAGAGTGTAGATCAAAGATATTTAAGATATATATAAAACAATATATAAATATATTTATATCTTGCATGGTAGTGATTCAGTGTTATGTTTATTACGACAGTATTTACCCATTAAGTGACAGTATAGGTAAGGATCCTTTCTCGTTTATACAGTATAATTATAGTCGCGAAAAAACAAAAAATAAATAAATTTTACAAACCTCCACAAGTAAATCTAATCTAGACATTACGTAAAGTTCCACTCAACAATGATAATTTCATTTATGTAAGTTTCAAATACACCAAGCAAAAATTCGTGCCATCTCATTTACAAAAGCATTAACAATATATTGATGTTATACAAGAATTCGTTAGTCGAGCAAGAATAATTATTTCCCCGAAAACATTAATTGATGAAGAACTGGAAGAAAATTCATTAGCAAAAGTAATAATCCTAAGCATATCTTCGTCGAACAGATATAATTAAATTTAGCAGTTCTGATTATAATATTCTTGCTAGATTTAACTTTAAATCGGTTATATAGTAATTTGAGTTGGCTTGAAAAGAAGTGTATACGTATTTTATTTTTCAGACAACATTCATAGAATTTTTTTATTTATTGCTGTTAGATGACATTGTTTTCTTTCTTTTCTATTATATTCTAAGTGATTTTTTGTTTGTACTTTGTAGATTGCCACAGATGCTTAAAAAGTTTAGTGCACAGAAACAAGACATAAACTTGTTCAATGACTCTGTGTGCATATGTGTAAGTACGTGCGTTATGGTCGGTTCATTAAAAACATTTTTATCCGAATCCGAATAATATTTACCCTTTCCTTACATGCAAATATATTTCCTTTAGAAACTATGAGCAACAAATTAATGTTTCTCATACATACTTCATTGTTTTGCTTGCTCCAACTCTCTCATTCATCTATGTACACACACACACACACACACACACACACACACATATATATATATATATATATATATACTAGACATGAATCCCGATGTTGCTGTGGTTTTTTCAAAAGTTTTGTTGAAATGGTTATGTCAAGTTCTTTCACAGAAACCTCTACTATGAGGTTACTGTGACGCGTAAATTAAAAAAATGAATTATTATATAATGTTGGTGCCATCAATACATTCATTAAAAGATCTGCCATCATTATATTATAATCTGTTTAAAAATTGCTAATGATATAAATATAATAATATACTATTAATATAAATACAATACAAATATATATATATATATATATATATATATATATATAATTATTATAAATAGAATAATATAAATATAATATACAAATATACTGATATAAATAAACTATTAAACTAAAAGTTGTTAATTCTAGAATACGATCGAGCAAATTTATTTTTTGATGTCAAGAAACACTCTAATCACACTATACAAACAGACAACGTTGAGAACTTTATTAGAGACTTATACATTGTTTCTTGTTTAGGATTAGGTTTCCAGGTCTTTTGAAAGTCTATTTCAAAACTATATTTCTGACGTATATGTCTGATCTCTCAAATGGTATTTACTAATTATTTCCTTTTTTTTCTCCTATCTTCTCAATAGGATTAAGATGCTTTGCTTAACTTCTGATTCACGCTCAATGCTGTTATTTATTTGCGAGTAGTAAATTTTCATATTTCTAAAAGAAGAAGAAAAGTATAACACGACAGTGAGATCCCAAGGCAAATTGGCATCGTGAAAGTGAGTTGACATAGCAGAAGCTGAGTAATGAGGGACATGAAACTTTAGCTAGAAACAAACAGAATACTGGACTGCTATGTGATGTCTCATAAAAGGTTAAGGAAAAATTTGAAGCAACTGAAATATGTTTTACGGAAGGATGCTGCGGATACCGTGAATCGAGAATGTGAACAATGAAAAGTTTTAAGAAAAGATGCAAATTAAAAAGGAATTAATACTGAGCATCAGAAAAATACAGCTAAAGTTCCTGGGACATGCAATGGCGAAGAAGGGCTTGGAGAATCTGATACTCACTGATCAGACAGAGAGAAAGAGAGATAGGGAAAAGTAGTGGATAACATACTTGAGAAGCCTGAACAAGTAGATGACAGGGCGGGTTTGGGTAAGGTGACATAAGAAAGCGTGCTTAGATTTACCAAGGATAGTGAGAAGTTGAGGGACATGATCATATACGTTTTGAATGAATATGACACATGGAAGAAAAAGAAAAATAGTTCCATCCATTGTTTTATGCTTAGACTTGTTTTTGTGGTTTCTTCTAAAGCATCTAATTCACTTTCACTCCAAGTAGACTAATGCCTCTTTGTGACGCAATCGGCTTGCTTGGGGTGAATTTATAAAGTAAAAATAACTATCTAAAATAATCATACAAAAAAAAACTTAAAAGGGCATGAATATTGGGTTGGAAAATGTAATATGTCTGTAAAATCGATTTTGAAAAAGCTTAACAAATATCATAATTTACGTTATGTAAATTGCGTGAGATTATTAAGAATATTGATGCCAAAACTGTGTGCGGTATACAATAAACTGGTTGCCAACCAAATCTGACTTAATTGATCAAAATAATAGACAATAATTAGAATAGTATAATTTGAAGAAAGTATATGAACAATGGAAAATAAACTGAATAAATTTATATAAGATATTTACTGTTATATAAATGTACCCATTCTTCTTTTTTTACCTTCCGGCACATTCAAGGTTTAAGCGATCATGGTTCTCAGCATTTCCCTGTTTATTTTTGGCTATGCCAAATTTCTTTTTTGTTATTTTTCCTAAAGGTGTTCTGAGATCCATTTGCTAAAGCTCATCAATTAGGTTCCGCATACTTTCCACTCTCACTCTTTCCCTCTGACTATTCCATGTATCATGTTTGTTAACCCCTAATTCCTGATTAGGTACCTCAGAAACCTAACTTGTTTCTTTCTGAAGTTAAATATATCTTGCCATTTCGTTTCCATTTATCATTTTCGTCGTTGCCAACATGTTTGGTCCATGTTATCCTCAGCATCTTTCTGTAGGATGTCCTTTCTGATGCTTTATTTCTCTTCTTCCTCTTTGAGATTTTCCAGCATTTGCTACCTTACAGGAGAATAAATACCACGTACACTTTCAGTAGTCTTTTCTTTTTTCCAATGAAAATTTTATGTAACTTAATAATATGCTTAACTTTTGGATGTTCCCATTAATATCTAATATTGCAGTCTTATAGTTGTCTAATGAGCTGGGTAAATCATTTAATTATGTTTTAGCATATAAGAGTTGGTGGATATTTGTGGCATATATTGGGAAGAAATCGATAAATGTATCTCATCAAATACGGTGTAATATGATTATATACAAAGAAATATACTATTTGATGTCGGTAGGAAGAATGTTTGATCAATTTTACTGACAATTTGCAAATATCTATGACAAAGTCAAAATTCTGTTCAGAAGCGACACACATTAAGGAAATTAAAATAGGAATGAAAAAAGTTGACAAAACAGCATGCTTGAAGTAACTTATACGGTTTTGAAGCATTTGTTTTTGGTGTTTTCGTAAAAATGTAATATAAATTAATTGTATTCCTTCCTTAATCCATTCTTTTCAGTATCGTTCTTTCATATTAAACAAAAACAATTAAACGCATACGTACATATTTAAATATAGACACCCTCATGCATATATATATATATATATATATATATATATATATATATATATATATATTACTGGGGAGAACAGCGGACAATTTATCAAAAACGTGCTTAATTCACAAGAAAATCTCTTAAACTGCAAAGCCAAAGATATGTCAACACTTACTTGCTACCCGGGTTTCACACATACTGGGCACAGCAGTCATTAATGGCACACAGCATTTCTTGACATTTTTCATTTTTTTAAATCAATATCGATAGATTCTTTACTGAAGGAAATAAAAAGCTTCTTTACACCTTATATATATATATATATATATATATATATATATTTCTATAGCCAAATATTATATTAATCTCCAAAGGATAAAACACTAGTTATTCCAAAGTTAAGCAATGTTAATTTTCATAATTTCATGTAAAATATATTTTGCTAATTTCTTTTTTCCATTGTTTATAAATGACCACACGAAATACAAACAATCTATAATTGGATAAAGTGATGGATAATTTGGATATATTTTAAAAATATTAGAAGATATTCAATAATCTAAAAACTTGCCACGTTACTATCACATCATTAGGGATGCCTGAAAGTACTTTAAAAATAAATTTAAATAGTTATAGTTTGTTTTGAATTTAGTTTTTGGATTGAACTAACCGTGTTACTTTTATCTTGTCTAATATCATTTTACAGTATATTTGCCTGTACATTACGCATTGCTTTTATCTACATATATTTTCTATTTCTATTTAATATTTAATGATATATTTCCTATCATCTGAGCAATGATTTGTTAATCAAGAAAAAATAAAAGAACATATTTTTTATATTTCCAGACAGGATATATATTTGTCGGCAAATCTTTTAACTGATTAATTTGGATTTTATCATTATGTTTTTCTTGTTGAATATGCTATTTTTACTACCTGGACATTTATCATTGGTAATATTATTTTTAGTTCTATTAGAGAAAATGAGTACTGCAAGATTTAAACTGAAAGCAGCATACCAATATCACCCATTAATTTTTGTAATCAAATTAATTATGCAAATAAATGATTAATTTAAATGAAGCGGATAAAAATTTTAGTTTTCTTGTATTAAGTGCTAAGCTCTACTTCAATGACAGTATTTGACTCCCGTTTCTGTATTTGATACGTAAATTGATTACTTGAAAATCATCAAATCCTGATTAAATTTTTCTAGCGCTTTTGTTTATAGTAAAATAAATTTTTATAGTAAAAATCATTAAATTACCATAATGTCTAGAACACTTAATACCTCAGAACGCGAGGATAACTAATTTTATGATTGTCAAATAAAGAGATCCTGGTTATTTCAGTTTGAGAATATCTGCAATGATTTGCCAAAATTAATTTTAAAAATTATATTGATAAACACATTTTCATAGTAATTTCAATATTTTACAATTTTTTTTTACTCAGCATAAGCATATACATAATCTACGGCAAGACAACTTGAGACAGCATCTGCAGATTCAGTTTGGTTTCAAAAACGGAGATTTTTTTCTTCTTATTCACATATCACAGAAAGATATCCCAGTCATTCCTGACGTCTGACCCATAATTGGGGTATATGAAGCGGATTAATATTTTTAACAAATATTTAGCGCAAATCAAACGAATAAATTCCTTTGTTTGCCAAGAATAAATACAAAGGTGTGCTATGATGTCAGCAGAATCACCTTCCTGTAGTCGGTCATCAGTTAGTTAAGTGCCATACGTGATACACGCTTGGGCGATCATGTCTCGAAAGAGACATGACTAACTGGGCAGAAGATTATCCCGCAGTAGGTTGCCATTGCATTCTGCGGTAGACTGGTTGCCGACCAAGGTTATAGAACCCAATCTGTCCTGCTGTTTAACCCATAACTGGAAGGAAGAGACGGATTAATACCTTTCCCAAGGGTATTTGCTCGTAAGGGAATACAATGGATTCAACTGGAATTCGAACTCGGCTCCCCGGCTTCTCGTTCCGAGCCGATATCACTGTACCACAACGCACATCCCACAGTACTGTAGTCGGTACATAAACTTAATAATTGACAACGATCTAATCTTGATTAAATTTCCATCGTGTAGTTTAAACAGAGTTTTCTTCAATGTGCAAAACTAATGTACCGAACACGATCAGAATTCGAACTCGGTATAACGATTTACTTTTAAAGTGGGTTACAATTACATCTGTAGACATTTTCATACATACAGAAAAAGATCTGCTTGTAAGCTAGAAACACCAATACGTTAAATGGATTTGTTCACTGCTTATATGTATCATGTTAGATGTGACATTAAAGATCGTGCTTGACGCAGTTGCAGTCATAGAACGAATGTTTATCATGGTTTATTCGCAGAATGTTTGTTATGATAGAACAATGTGACACTCTAAATAGAAGGTGATAAATATTCTAAAGCGTTCTCGAGAAAGAGTTGCAGGAGTATATCAGGAATATCTTATTATCTGATAACCATTGGAGATACGCAAAATCTGCATTCGTTCATGATTTAAGAAACGGAATATTACATCAAGGAAGATGACTATGTAAATTGGCGAAGCGCAAAATATGAGTCCTTTCCGGGTTGCTTGCTTTTATAAGATAAAGCTTCTAAAGTTAACTCCCAAAACTACATAACAATTGATATTTCTATCTGCTACTTTACTTAATCTAGTATTCGCAGAAAATAGATTTGGTGAGAAAATCAAATCATGTGAGACTGGATAAAATTGGGAAATGAAACTGAACGAAGTAATGGGAGCTATGCAGAAAAATACGTATAAGAAAAAATAGTTAACGTGTAATTGGTAAATAAAATGTTTTTTACGTAAAACAAAATTATATGAGACGTTAGCGTACCTTTTTGTTGTGATGAAACTTTGAAATAAAGACTAAGAATTATGTATAATCTTCTCAGTGTATTGTAAACTTCTAAAAAGTTAACAATTATAGAAAATTAAAAAAAAACAGCTTAAGAAGGATAAAATTCCAACATTTCACCGATGAAAACAGGATCTGTTTTGGTTGTTGTGTGACTTGAAATGTTTTTAGGCAACGCTGATTATAGTGATTTAACTTGTTTGATATCGTTCCTTCTATTTCTTTTTCAAACAATGTCATGTTAGTATCAAGTCGTTCTCATCCATGAAAGAAAGTAAAATTATATTTTGCAATGAGAGTTCGAAGATGTTGTAACATTAGGGAACTCCAACGAAGGCAAATAATAGAATATATTGACTGACAAGTTAAATAGAGAAATTGATGTTTTTTCGAGGTTAATCATAAAACGGTTAATAATACTCTCAAGAAATTTAATGAAGAAAGGCATTGTCATGTAGAACAATGTACAAAAAATTTAAGCATTGCGTTTGAGCTAACGAAAATGGCACTGAAGGAAGAAGTTTTCCAAAAGAGTCTTTAGTACGTCAAATGATATAGCTGACGTTCTAAAGACAGCATGAAAATGTCATCATATGTGGTAGGAAAGACTCTGAAATGTAATGTTATCAAAGAAGTGTTGCAAGTATGAAGTCCTTTATTTCATAGGTCAGCAAGTACAGGCTTATGGATTAAGAGAGAGAATTCAAGAGCATATATAATGAAATTTGGTAGTTTGTAATATGTTCAGATGAAAGTAAATGCTGCTAATACTTGAATTTAAGACAATTTTACGTTTGGAGAAATCAGAATGAGACTTCGAACACTAAATATCTGCAAGCGACGGTGAAACATGGAGGAATTGAAGCAATAGTGTTGGGCGCTGTATGGTTTAAAAGCAAATGTGAGCTGATTTTTGTTGATACGCGGTTGAATGGTCCAAAATGCTGTCAAATATTAGAGAATGGACTGCTCCCACTATTTTAACCAATCAGAATAACAAGAATGCTTACCTTTTTCAAAAAGATGGAGTGCCATATCTTACGAGCAAAGTTGCAAATACCTGGAAGAATTCTCAAAGAATCAAGACACTTTTAATTGTAGCCTAAATTTATGACATGAATCCAATATAACACATTTGGGACACACTTTACTGAAAACTTCGAAAGCGTGCAAAAGCTAGAGGGCTTCTGGGGATTACTGGAGCGGTAGAGTTAGAGATAATTATAGCTGATAATTCTAACTGCTGTTGATCACTGTAAACCTAGGTTGGCTCTCTTTGGAAACTGTTAATTAGAAATCAGTGGTAAAATATGGATAAAACGATTGTTGATAACTTGATCAAATCCATGAAAAATCGAATACAAGACTTGAAATGAGCAAAGAGCAAACGTATTCTATTCAAATTAAATTGTAATTAAATTTTAAAATTGGATATAGTTTAATTCTCTTGGCTCAAAAACAATTAGGCTACTGTATATTAAAATTATTTGTGCAAGTAATCGAGTTTGTTAATAAAGACCATCACATGTCACGATATAGCATATCTGTGAAAAGGGTAAAGCGCAAGTCAGTAACATTAAAGCTATAAATGGTCAGTTTGTATGAAGTTTGCCAAGACAAATATTTTGTATATTTATTTTTGTCACATTTCAATGTATTTTTACTTACTTACAGTATGATAATGAAACCATCTATTTATATTCTGGTTACACAATTTTATGATTTCAAGTAATTAGAAACAATTTTATGATTTCAAGTAATTAGAATATCGACCCGAAAAATCATCAGTTGACACAATGAAAAATCAGAGAACACTATTTATTTTTATATATAAATATACACACGGAATTATCTGTATCATATTCTAAAATAATTGACGTCCTGTTACCATGGATATATTTAAGGATGAAGAAGTTAAACATAGAGAACAATAAAGAAAATTATTTACACTGGTTTTCAATTAACATTTTTTATTCTAAAGCACACAAATGAAATAAGTTGTTTTTAATAATTAACATATGGTGAATTCACGTTTTCAAACCGTTTTGCTCATTGACGCGTAGTTGTATTTTATGAGTTGTTTTCTTTCAATATCCCGTTGTTACTATTATGAATATGTTTATAATACAATAATTTTATTTCCTACAATGGTACACTATATATATGCAATAACAGAACGATATACTGTCCTTAATTTTATAAAAAAAATATACGTATTATAGTCAGATGTAAGAGATTTGGGCCGATCTCTCGGATGCCACACTTTAGCTTACAAACGGAGTAACAAATTACGCTCTGGTTTCACTTGCCTTGAGAGTTGATATCCATTTTCATAATATTTTGTTTGAATCTTTCCCCATGCTTATCAATCTGAGATACGGAAGGAACAATTTGAGATGGAAGTGAAGAAAGGGAATCTTGAGTGAGATATATTAACCTATATGTTCATAAACCTTCTACTAAATAATGGCTATAATGTTAAGTATGTAACCTATAAAATCGCAGACTGATACGTAATATTTCTTATGTCCTCGTTTAATTGAGGTTAGGAATTTTCTCAAAATACTTAATTTTCGGAATCTCTCCGAACCTAGGTCCGCGGAAGACGCAGTTCTTGCGATGGGTAATACATAAGGCTATGAACAGTGTACATAGTTTTGAAAGGCTTCATTTGATAAAGATTGATATGAAGAGTGGCAAGGAGCATCATCAGATGATTTTTTTAAAATTTCTTTCCCAGATACGAAATTGCTCAGCGAACCCAGTAGATATGCTTATAGCCTTTGACCAGCCTGGCTGTCCCAGATAAAAAAAAAAATAGAAATCCGCATAAAATAGACTCACGAACTTGAACACGCATTGACTGCTTTACTGGACAACTACCAAAATTGCCTCCATATTGTCATAAATGAATGGAATAGACAAGAAGAATGGGGTGTTTATTCTCAATTTGGATGAGCACAGTTTTTAGATTTCCGTTAAAATTAAGCAAACTGAGAGATGCAAGGGAAGCCAAAGCATGTAAATTAACCAGAGTTAATTTGGCAATAAAACAACTTGTTATGAATATTGAAGAATTAAACAAACACATATATCTATGAGCTGAATCTGCTTATTCTTACATCTGACTTAATTTCTACCGATTTATCCAATATATAAGAAGCTCTGATTTCTGCTTAATTATGCGCAAATCACTGAAAAGAACATTCAGGTTTTCGATGTTTTGATATTTATACCTAACTAAGCAGCAATCCAATGGGGCTCAGTGATAACTGACCCACAGAAAAAAACAAAACCAAAAACAAATGTTGACTGCAGAAGCGACCGTCTTGGCATGATCCAAATCTAAAGGGCATTTCCTCAACTGATATAGGAAGATCCTAATTTACTGGAGTACCAGGGACAAGCACAAAATCTCACAGACGAAAGGTTGAGATTTTTTCTGGAAGGATTTTCTGGAAGGATTATAACAATTTATTTTTTAGAGAGTACAGAAGGAATGACCCAGACATAGAACAAGAAGTGTTTGCCTTCGTTAAAGATAGCGAAACAAGGAATGATATATTCATGCCCAAAATGTTATCTGAAAACGCAATACAAAAAATAATTACCATTATCTGTGCTTTATAGATTACGCAAAGTCATTTGACAAAGTACGCCACAAAGTCTTATGTTCGGCTACCTCGACATTTTCGGAAAATACATTAAGACAATCAATAGCCTCTAGTGCGTACGGATAGGAAATGAATTCAGCATGTATACAAAAATAGAAGTAGGCGTAAGACACGGATGTGATTTCTCAGCGAACCTATTCAAAACATCCAGGGTAACAATTCTAAGAGAAATAAAATGATTGCCAAGATTAATCGTTGGCGGCTACAACTTCAAAGATGTGAGACACTGATCAAACTGTGCTAATAGCAAAGGGAAAAGAAAATGCAGGATTTCCTACAAAAGAGAGAAGAACGGACTGGACATAATCTTCGAGAAAACTGAATATATGGTCATCAGCAAAAAGAAGAACCCTAAATAACAGCTCCAGGCCGAAGAAACTAAAATAAAAGAAGTAAAAAAAAAAATAACATAGAAGCTTTCTAAGAGAGGAGGGAAAGTGTGACACTCGAATACGCATTGACCAAGGACGCATTTCAAAAGCTATCCAGAGCACTGAGAGATAATAAAATCATATTAGAAACAAGGAAAGAGTGTTGGACTGAGATGTGATATCTGTCCTTCTGAATGGTATTGTATGTTAGACGGTCTCGTCAAGCACGACGAAGAGGCAGAAACATGTTTTTACAGAAACATTCTGAGGAGACATGGGGCGAAAAAGTGAGCAATGATGTTGGTGAGGGTACAAACGAGAAGAAAACTCGTACTTAACATCAGAAAGAGGCAGATGTTCCTGAGACATGTAATGAGGAAGGAGGGCCTGGAGAATCTAACACTCACAGGAAGGATAGAATGAAACAGAGACAGGGAAAAGCAGCACGATATATATATGATAGGCTTCAGCAAATTGATGGCGGTGCGGGGTTTCTGAGTGATAGCAAGGAGAAAATATTAAGAGAGATAAGAGACAGGTCCAAGTAGAAATCTATGATCATCTATGTCCTGAAGGAAGACAGTAGATGAAGAATTAAAATTCCTAATAAATAAACATAACCCTCTTGAAAATTGCGTTTCGGCTTTCTCCATATCATGGGTCGAAAGATTACATTCTTACTATTAAACCATGAATTTCATTCATCGTAATAGAGTTTATAACTGATACGTCAGATCTATTATTTATCCTAATCTACAGTTTTATACTCAAATGCAGTAATATTACTAGGCAGTTTTCACGAGGTGGGTATAATTGTTCAGCACTGTGTAATTTTGTGCAGTGTTCATATATGGTGCATTAAATTGCCTAGAGCATTTGTAGACTTATGTAACAGAAGAGAAAAGTATTTGAAATATAAATAAAATTTATCATATATATATATATATATATATATATATATATATATATAAATTCAAAGGTGTCGGATGTACATTTCGACATAGGATCTCTAATAGAGACTCTATGTACATCCGACACCTTTGAATTTTGAAAATTTTCTCTAATTTATATTGGCTCTGTATTCTTAATACATTGAGCTCTCTGTCTGAATCACTTTTTAATATTAAAATTTTTTAATATTGACTAGGATCAGGTTCTTGGAATTTACCTTCCTACACTTCCACTTCGGATTAAAGAAAAAACAATATATATATATATGTGTGTGTTTTTTCATAAACTCAAAATAATATGATGAAATTACGCTACTGATATGAATAAGAGCATTTTAAATGTTTCCGAAAAAGTACCTGTTATGTAATAACCTGTTAAATTAAAAATTTTAATTTAGCATCTATGAATTGATATTGAATACTTGTCTCTAGCATTTTTAAATATTTGGAGTTACACTTCATATATAAAGATTTACGTATATTTACACACACACACACACACACACACACACACACACGCACACGCACACGCACACACACACACACACACACACACATATATATATATATATATATATATATATATATAAAAAATATATATATAAACGTTTGGAGGTGATGAAGAAAATTGAAATCGTCTTTGAAATCAGCAACAAATTATTATATCTGTACAGCTATTGTTATGTTTGACTCAACCGAATGCTATTTGAGTGAAAGTTATGAATAGATATTATTCATTTTTTAATTTTCTCCATACCCTATAGACTAGGTGTTTGCCATTTATGACGGGGTTATCCATGAGAAAAAAAGTAAATATAAATAAAATAGATAAATGTTCATGTTAAGAATAGTAGCTCACAAACATTTGTATAGTACTGATAAACATTTGAACGAGACATGGATTCTCTTGCAGATAATGTTTAAGTGTCAACGTTAAATTTAAAAAGCAAAAAGAAAGTGTTTCTTCTGTAAGTGAAATTTCTCAATATATAAAATAAATACATGGTTTGGGCATTTAATATATTGCAAGTAGAATTTATTCGTCAAATTGGAATAGCATGTTTTTCTAAGTGTAAATAGCGCCAATTCCAGCAGGAAATATTTTTTATTATATCATATAAAGTAGCTAAAGTTTTGGTGATCAAATTTTCGATGTCTTTGTTCTTTATTGTTCGTTTATTTTGGCATTTCTATTATTTACTCCAATGTTCAAACTGGTTTACACATCATTAACTTTAAAATTATTTTTCTCATTTGATACACTACATATTTTTTAGTCGACACAGTAATTTTTTGTAGCTGAAATTAAAAACAAACTCAGTACTTAACAAATTATATAAGATCTTAAATAGGTTTATAATGAACAATTTGCAAGTTCTTTTACTCAATACGATTTTTCTGTGAAAAGTACGGTTTCTTATAGTATACGCCAGAATATATGTCTTACAATATTAATTGCATTTAATATTCTTATCAATACTTCTGCAATAATACAAATGCTTTTAACTTTGTATATATTAAAAGAACATGTCAAAATATGCTGGTGTATGCTGATATAAATTTGTATCTGTGCAGATGAAACAATTGGGCGAATGGTACGAGAATTCATTTTTCACATTATTTGCTGTTTCAATCAATATCTATTGGCCGATGAGTCCTCTGATCGTCTTCTACTTATGTCACACAAACACACGATCTATATGTATGCATGCATACACGCAGAATACTTAAAATACATTATATATATAGAGGAATATCGTTTTATGCTATATTAAATTATTTAGAGATATAGACAGTGACTTCACATTGTAGTTATGCAGATTTTCTAAGCCTGGAAATTAATGGATAATTCTAACTGCCAAGTTCCACATCGTAGTTTATCTTCGGAATATTTAAGTTTATCCCTCGAATAGGTCTAGTGGCTTGTAAGATGATCTTTCACACGTAAACAAATGAACATGATTTTCAAGAATCTTTGCTCGAATAAGGTCAGCATGTTATGTCTATTCAATTTTTATTAACATTTTCAATTATTTGAATTAGCTGAATTTCAATTCGGTAAACATGAATTTCGAATTGTGTAAATGTACCGATTCATGTAATCTGTACATTTACAGAATTGATATTTAATTATATTTGACTTGCAAAATGAAATAAATGTGATCTTTGTTAATATTACCTGTTATATAAAAGACTTAAATTGGATAATTGTCGCTAATAAAGAAAAACTGATTAGATTTAATAAAATGATTATTGCTGCCAAAATACTCTTTAAACACAAGGGTTTTTTTACACACAAACACAGATACGCAGACACAGAAACACGCAAACACAAATATACATATATATATATATATATATATATATATAGTTCATTCAGTAATGAATTAGAGCACTCTATGTACTGGCGTATTATACATTATATGCTAAAAGGTTTGCCACCTTCTACCGAGCGCCTATAGCTCAGTGGTTGAATAGACGACTGACGCCAATTCGGTCGGTTTTCAATTCTGGTTAGAAGCAATGGAAATGTCTAATTGTACTGATGAGCTCTGATACAAAGAAACAGATCTGTTTGTGGATGGCTATATATATAAATTATAGTTTAGAACATTTACAACTTATTACCCACTACAAAGTGCATATTTGTTTCAACATTGAAATAACAATGCCTCATCAGGTAGTGTCCGCAGTTTGTAGTGGATAATAATTTGTATGTGTTCTAAAATATAATTTATAATAAGTATTCACAGCTATATATTTTATATGAAGCACGGTTTTAAATTAATGTTTTTAACGTAGTCAAGTTTTTCTTCGTTCCTTTTTCACTCGGATATATATATATATATATATATATATATATATATATATAAAGTAGACGTGAGCAAAACTTTTTTTCTCGTCTACGCGTTTCTTCCTGTGATGGAATTTATCAAGACGAAAAAAGTGGAAATAACTTTATTTGAAATAACTTATCTCTAAAAATTGATAATTGTAAAATGTTCTTACAAATTGTACATGATTAACACAAATTATGAAGTATCTAAAATTGTCATATTTCATATATGAAAAGACTTCTTTCATCTTCAGTTAAATGCTATGAGAGCTTAAAATTTGATATCGTTTATCTTTTAGAATGCGCAGGCTCTCAGAAAATTTAAATAATTTTAAAAACAGTGCCGTCTTATTTTCATGATATCTTGTTATCTTTCTTAAAAACTGCTCTAACAGACATTTGCGTTAAAAATCAGTCTTAAAAATGGTGTTAAAAATCAGTTTTCTTTTCGTTTCATCCTCTCCAAAACCTTCGCCGTTGCTAACATGTTCGATCCATACCATCCACAGCATTCTCTAGAATCAAGTTTCAATTGTCTCACATCTTTAATTCATCTTTAAAAGGACTGACCAGCATGCCCTGTCGTAATGAATGTCAGATATCACTTAACAATCCAGTACTCTTTTCCTATCTTTTCTCAGAATGAATATTTGGCCATGCGAATAAGGTAGCGGATCTCCGTGTTGTAATATCGGTCCTCTGTTAGAACACTTCCAGGAAATTTAAATTTTATATATTTGTTTCACTTTAGAATACCGAGCCTGTAGTTAATATTTTTCACTCCTCTTTTTACTGGTGAGCATGCATTCTGTTTTCTTGTGGTTTATATTTAATTCTTTCTCTCCGATATCTTTATTAACCTTCTGTGGAAGGATAGCAGCTTCGTTTCCGTGTCTTCAATAAGCACTATATCACCTTTGTACCTTATACTGATTAAACTGTGTCCACCTATGACGAATCTTGGCAAGACTTTTATAGCTCTTAGAACTCTCTCACTGTATAGGTTGAATCGATCTGATGAGAAGACACATCATCGTCTTACACCCATCTCTATATTTATATACTGGCTTAACACGTTTCCAGTGCGTATACAGACGGTTGAATGGCAGTAAAGATTCTGATTTCATAATCTCACAAAAACGATTTCTAGGAATCTGAATGTAAATATGATTTTTTACATTTATAACACTTGCAATAATTATACATATTATAGTGTGTGCATAAAATATCGCTGATTTCGAATTTTCATCGTTATTATTATTTGCTGTCTGTCTGGAACAAATATATATATTTTATGTTCGTAAAGAAAATAAAAATTAAATTATAACACTGAAAATATACAACAGTTCACAATCGTTAAATAAATGATGGTTTATCATAAAGAATTTGATCGCTGTTGTCATACTGTATAATCACGCATTTACAGAAAGTTATTTTGCAGTGTCGAGAGTTATAGAAAAACAAAAACACTATAAAACGAATGTTATAATTGTCGGAACCTAGTCTGATGTGTAATATAACAATCTGGCCCCACCCGAGGAAGGCTGATGCAAGCGGGGGCGTTTCCGGTCGTTGAAAGGAACGGATGTTTGTTTGACCTTATTTCCAGCAGTAGCGGAAATGGCTACAGAGGCAAATAGAACAGGTGTCTCTGAGAATTACGTGGGCGTGCGTGGGCGAGGCAAAACCGGAAGAAAAAGTCCCGGTTCTGGAGATTATAAAAAGACCTCGGCGAACGGATTCACCGAACCAGAGTAGCAGTAGAGAGAGAGAGACACAACAGATACGACGACACTCCCGTCAACCCATTAGAGGCGCGCTCTCTCAATTCTGTCCCCTATGCTACACGGTTCATCGTCATTAATAAAAATATAACTTATATTTTTATATATATATGCGTGTTTGTTGTTTGGCGATATATAACCGGCTCAGTCATTAGGACGTGTAATTGGTGCCTAAGTGACTTGGTGTTTTGAGACAACAAAACAGATAGATACGAGCTGGTTACCACGGCGACGATTGAAAATTCAACGGACTTAAAACTACCAGATAGAAAGAAAAAAGAAGACGAAAATATATAGCAGCCGCACGACTATAGACATCAGCCAAGGTAGGTGACTCTTTGATTTGATAGTGTGTGTGTTTTCTGCTCGTGTTTATAAGTCTAGTTAGAAAAAAAAAATGGGACAGCATACTTTTGCCGATCTGACCGTAGAAATGAGAAATATGGATTGTTCGGTGTCCAACACATTAAGGGTAGAACGGAGGGGGTGCAGGACTACACGCAGAGAGTTGTAGGCCTAGCGGAGAGCGCATAGGTTGGGGGTTGACGGGAGGAATAGATATTTACCTATCTGTAAGTATAAAACATCTGAGTTAATGATTTATTTTTTTGTTAATATTTTACCATATATGTGAAGTGAGTTTACTGGTATGTTGCTTAATAAATCTTACTTTTATTGAGTAAGTGAAATGTAAAATCATGTTAAGGAAGTTTCTTCTACTCTTTAAAGTGGATAATTGGATTAACTTGTTGATAACAATGTTTTCTTTGGTTTGTGCAGTGTTAGGTTTTCTTTTTTTTTTTGATTTCTTTTCAATGACTGTACACTACAAAATGATTTACATTTCTATGTTTGTGAATTATGCTTTTGTGCAGGTTCCCATCAATTCAACATCCTCTGTGAATTTTCATTTATGTGACTTGGGAAATATCTTTTGAATATATATTAATTTCTGAAAACTTTATATTGACACAGATAGATATGGAAAGATTTAGTGAAGGATATGAAGAACTCCCGAAGAAGTTGACGATAGGAGTCATTGCTGGCATAGTCGGCGTTATGATAATCCTTGGAATAATAGCTAGGAAGCGGATTTTTAAGTGTGAAAGAAGCAACAGTGCTTCGGGAAAGGAAAGGGAGTTATCCGTTGTGAATAGTACTCCGGGGTCAACGGGTGTTCAACACTCAAATGTCTCTGCGTTAAACAGAGAGATGTCAACAAATCAGATATGCTTGGATTCGAATCCAGAGGAAGTAGTTCAGGGAATGAAAAACATGCGGAAGATACAAACTAAGGAACTACGAGTCACGGGTCCATTGTTTTAGACTAAATTAATATAGATGAAACCTCTAATCCTCCACAAGTAAATTGCATGCGGATTAACGTTGGAATCAGGGTAATTTTCTTCATTTTCTATTGAACATTTCTCGGTCAGACTATGAATGATATGTACTGCGGATAATGGCCATTTTTCTGTGTTCAAACATAGTATGTTTGAAATTAAATTAAATGAAGTTACATGTGTAACAATAAACTCGAGCAGAGACGCGCATGGTGTTAGTCAAAGGTCATTTACACGATGTCAGTTTAGAAACTGGGGCGCGGTTACCGCCTATAATCGTGTGGTTATGCATCGAGGCGTCTACGCTTATGGACAGAGTCGAGAAAGAAAATGAACATTTTTAAGAACTTTGCCCAATTCTGTGAAAATGGATATTAAAAAAGAAAAAAAGAAAAAAGAACAATGAAACATCGAGCTGGTAGAACAATTTTCAAGATGGACACGAACATTGTTGGGTTGCCGATGTAGGCTCCCCTATATATATATTTTTTTTTTGTTTTTTGTTTCGGCATGCACATGTTTTGTTGTTTTGGCGTGCACATATTTTATACAATTGTCGGGCTTGTGTGGCATGGGGAGGAGTGTGAGGTTGTTGCGCATAAAATGTTCTTAGGTGAACATTTTGGAAAATGGGAGGGCGAGGAATGTAATATAACAATCTGGCCCCACCCGAGGAAGGCTGATGGAAGCGGGGGCGTTTCCGGTCGTTGAAAGGAACGGATGTTTGTTTGACCTTATTTCCGGCAGTAGCGGAAATGGCTACAGAGGCAAACAGAACAGGTGTCTCTGAGAATTACGTGGGCGTGCGTGAGCGAGGCAAAACCGGAAGAAAAAGTCCCGGTTCTGGAGATTATAAAAAGACCTCGGCGCACGGATTCATCGGACTAGAGTAGCAGTAGAGAGAGAGAGAGACACAACAGATACGACGACACTCCCGTCAACCCATTAGAGGCGCGCTCCCTCAATTCTCTGTCCCCTATGCTACACGGTCCATCGTCATTAATAAAAATATAACTTATATTTTTATATATATGCGTGTTTGTTGTTTATTGATATACAACAGATGCAAGAACTTAAAATAATCCGAAGCGTATGTCTTTGCAATTGAAGGGATGTTGCCTGAGACCAAGCTGTAAAATTTTCTTTACAACGAGATGGTAAAAAAGTGATTAATCACTTGTTAATATAATTATACTTTCATATGCAGGATTTTCTTTCTTCAGTTGAAGGAAATAATGGCTCTCCAAACATGTCTACCCGTGTGTATCTTAGCTGTTTTTCTCTCATTGCTAAGACTTCCACTCTCTTAATGGCCTCTTGTCTATTTTGCCATCAATATGCTGCATGACAGGTGATCACATCTCTTCTTCATTATATTGTGTGCAAGAAATATCAGCTTTTTTTTCCTGAGTCTGGTGTATTCTTTCTTTATGTTGCTATTCTATTTAATACTTCCTTTTTGCTTACTCTGCTATTTCTGCTGTATATAATTTCCTTCCAAATCTATGGCTAGCTTGTTAATTATCACTGGGCCTAAAAAAAGCGACAAATAACACAAGGAAATTTAGCTATTTTTCCGTTTATCAACATTTTGCTTAAATTTCAGAATGTTTTTTGCTAGTTACAAGCATCTTCAGTTTTCGGTGGTACATTTCCTATGCACTGTTAAAACTCATCCCAGTTATTTGAAAGTCTACACCTAATTAAATGTTTAAATTTTGAAATTACAATTTTTAAATATTTTTCTAAATCATCCTCATCATTCTATCTTCTTTATTTTGATATTTAGATTTTTTTCTTGTTTCTTAATACCCTGTCTATAAACTGCTGTAGTTTCCTTACCTAATCTAGAGCAATACAGTATTGTCTACGTATCCTGTATTGATTTAGCCTGTTGATAATAAATCCTGGTAGAGTTTCCAATTCTCTAGGATAGCTTTGCTGTTGAGTTTGACTAAATCTTTATGTGTCCTTTTCTGACGTCACTTTCTATTTACTTAGAGCTATTTTATTTTTCATACGTATGCATGAGGTTTTCTCCCAGTCGAAATATTGTTGCCAGAAAGAGCATATTCTATGAAGCCATAACATACCACAGCTGAAATTTAATCAAAACTATTCTTTCATATTCTATGATTATTTTCAAATTGCAAATCTCTTTTAATATTCGGTATCTCTTAAAAATGTGGTGTGTGAGGGTAACTAGACTGTTTGGTATATTTCAGCAAGCCTGCTAAGTTTATATGTAACTTGAGAAAAATAAATAGTGAAAACACATTTAACTTAGGAAAAGCATTATCAAGAGTATTTTCTGACTATGCGAATAACAGTTCTTTACAACTCGTCTTCGATTCACTAACATCCTTAATACCTATGCATACATTTTTATCGACCAGCAATTTCTCATGAACATTTTGATCGATTTGTCATTCATTACCAAACAGAAAGGCCCCCTGAAACCAACCCACACCATACGGAGCAAACCTTCGAAAAACATTTGGCAAACGTCTAAACAGTTATGTCTCGGGCTCGTGTATTCTGAACAGCACATAAGTTTACAAAAGTGCCCCGGGTAATGTCAATAAGATCATTACTATACCCAGAAGTAGATCACCGAATGTTGTTTGAATAGACAAGACATACCTATATTATTATTGGCCATGTTTCAAATGTTTTTCTTGCTTCTCTACACTTATGACCGCCTACTAAATCCTTGGAGGAACATGTAATTACAATTCACAATTCAAATAATAGATGTACAAATGTTAATGCAGTTCTCTGTGAAGAGGATCATGATGCATTATCATGTTCAATGCAACAAATGCAATTTCTACTGAGACAATATATTGGTGTCATGTGAATTTAAAGCAACATATATTAATAATTCGATAGTAGTAAGGTATTTTCACAAGTTGTATGTATTCATCAAAATTATTGCGTCTTGAGATCCATGATCAAATACAAAGGAAAATCTGCAATCTTATATCTCCTAACCAGGTATCTCAACTTAAGCCAATTTTCAGACGCCATAACATAGATTAACTGTTTGTTCTTTCATGGTAATTCATCTAATGAGCTCTTTTGTACCGAGACTTTATGAATTTAAGCGAGTTCCTCGATTGGCTGTAAAGAATTTTCATATTATACTTAATTAGATAAATGTAAGCATTAATTTGATGCTAACACTTTCCTCTCTCACGTATTTCACGAGTGATGAACTGCCTTCTCGAGTTTTGATTCCTAGCTAACATTGATTTTCAAAAAATTAAATGCATTTTCGATCGTCTTCTTAATCCATCTTCTCGTAAAATTCTCTCTTATTAATATATTTTCTCACATTTGCTCACACCCAGTAATTACATGCGTTTTACGGGTTTAATTATATTAGTTGGTGCTAAAAAACAGTTATTGTTTTTTTTACATACAGGGTGCGATGGAGAAATACTCGCAAAAATATATTTTTAAATTTTTTCATTCACTTTGTGGTTTCCTATTTTGTCGGATAAACAATAGAGTAGATCGATTGGACAATGTCTGTGGGGAAAGAAAAAAAAATCAATTCTCTCCGCTAGAAATTTGTAACGAAGATGTTGTTCTGGTGAGTATGAGTCTAAGGCTGATAAGAGAGATATGGAAGCTCGGAAAAATCTCTTTGACCGATCTGATAAGAAAAACAAACACAAATGTGCTGTTGAGGGCTTCAGACTCAACTCATAAAACTACATCGAGTGCCATGAGTAGGTAGTGTTACCCGGAGTCAAGGAGGTCGATGCTGAAAGTCTCTATGTCTGGCAACTGGACACCGCATCATGCTAAACAAGCAAGAGAAACCAGTTATTAAATTGAAAAACGTCATGGAGTACTGTTTTCATTCTCGCCGGAATATTGAATGCAAATATTTCAAGTTTGTTTGGGTGTAAACCCGAGGACAAAGCAGAATATATAGAATTATTTGGTCTTATATAATGGCGATTAGAAGGTGTTTGAAATGGCAAATTTATGACACCATTTATCATTTCACAAAACCTCACTCGACACAGCACATATATCAAGTGCCTTGGGGACGTAGTTCCGCCTTCGACAAGAGGGTGGCTTCTGAAAGAACCTATGTGTAGCAACGGAACTCTGCACCATGCTAAACATGCAAGAGAACCCAGTCATGACTGACAAACAACTTCTGCAGCAACATCACCACTTGAATTTGATTGCCTACATCACAAGATCGTAACCACCAGATTGTTATGTGTGGGGAGCAGTTGAGCAACAAAACATCAAAACTCATCATAACATGTAAGATGAACTGAAGGCATGAATTATGGTAGAATAGAACAAGATATGTACAGAAGAATTTCAAGAGATCAAGATGTTGTTTGGATGCTTATGTTGTAGACAATAGCGATTTGTTGAGTAAACTTACTGTTAATGTTTCAAGATATTTTGTGTAATTTACTACTTATAAATGTCAAAAATGAGATGTCAGTACTATTTTCATCTTTGTCATATTTAGACCACAATACTTTATCACACCTTGTATATACTATTTAAAACAACAAGTCTGTTATTCAAATATATGTAAATGTTTAGACAAAACTGAAATATAGACTATCATTTTTTTACAGTAATGTTCACCATGAACAAGGTTCCAGCAACACATGGAGTGAAGGTTATGCGGATAAGAAGTTACGTGATATAACGGTTAACCCTCAATACTAAGAGGTTAACATTGTAGTAATCGGAGTAACTTTCTCTTGAATGTCGGTTCCATGGATCTGTGGTTGGCAGAAGGTGTTTAAGGTAACTGACGTATCACTAATGAAATGTCGATGATTTGATGCAAGCATGGCGTGAAAGTTCTTTAATTTGCGAGTAGTATAGACCTGTCAGAACCAAGAATTTTACATAGAAGTGGCGATAATGCCAAATACTGCCTATACGAGCATTAATGTAGTGTTATGGTTAGCATTTGTAGATGCCTTTTTACTTATCAGACGTAATCGAAAGGTCTTAGTTTTTCTTAAAGTTCTAATGTAATTTTTAATTATATCATGGAATGTTTAGAAAATTTACCGTAATTTATTTTCTGAAATAAAAAGGAAAAGTTCCTTCTCGAAGGGGTCCATGAATTTACAAAAATATTGTTCGGTTGGTCTTAATGTCGTAATATTTACAGGATAGTCGGATGATTCGGTTGATTGGACGTAAAAGTATGCTTTCCTTTGTAATCTCCTCAAAAATATTTAGACTTTTTTCAATGAGGCATATGGTAAAGTATTGAAGGTTTGATTATGGTATACTTATCCAAGAATTTTCTAGGGGGAATTTATCGATAATGATTTACAATTTCAAGAATAACTTAGTACATGAAAAAAGGTGATTAATGCTGAAACATCTAATACCAAACATAAACGTAGAAAATCAATGAAATATGGTTTAACGCTCTATTCTGTGGATTATCTAATATCATTATAGAAAATTATTTTCTTAATCTAGTAAGTAAACATTTCAATACCCATAATCCACTACACAAAGTCTTCAATAGAAACATTTTTTAAAATTATCAACTCCTGTAATCTTAATAACGAAAATATTATCATTTCCTATAACAGTCCAATTTTAAAGAGTTTAAGAAATACCAACAAAAAACAGGAATTATATATTCTTGTGAATAGAGGTCCGTAAAGAAATGTCCGGTGAAAATTAAATGTAGATTTACCCAGTAATCAAACAAGCCCATATCATTCAAACATTCCATTCCCGCAAATTTTAAGAAATGAAAGAAGAGGGACTAAACCAAAAAGTGAATTGGAGACAGATAGGTTCTGCCCCCACTCCCAAAAACCTTTACGATAGATGCAATCTATGTTTAGCTGAAAAACTTAAAATAATAATCCTAAGCAAAATCTACTTTTTAATATAAATAAAGAACTCATTAGCAAATTGCCGCCACAAACCTAAATTTTTACATTTAAAATTATAATAGAATATAAAAACTCACATAAAAGTAACCCAAAATGAATCTAGTTTTGATAAAGCTTTACTCCCTTCTTATTAATCAGTACATTATTAATTAAAACAACCATAAAGATCGTACATTTTCCGAGCCCATTAATTTAGATAGAAACTAATCACAAATTCTAATTTTACTTTCCCAATCACCGAATATTTTCTCCATCTAAAATTTTCAGTTATCTTTTTTGCTTCTCTTTATTTTACCTATTCTTTCATTTTCACCTACCATCTACCAAAATCACTTATGTTTGGTTACTCCTTACAGGTAAGAGTATATATGTGTGTGTGTATATGAATGAATATTAAAACGTTTTGAGTTTGAAAATGTGTTTTTTGACAGTATTTGTTTATTTCTACTATTATATTTTATGTTTCAGACTGCCCTCGGTCCTTCATATATACGTATAAAGCAAAGTCTTGAAAGATTTCGTTGTCTGAATCATAAAATATGATATATGTTGTTGATATTGGTAGCAGAATGAGAAAATTCTTCCGGAGTTATACAATGTTTCTACTTGGTATAATATAACTGATAAGTATATAAGACAAATTAGAAAGGTTTTATTTTGTCATCATTAAAATCATAATGTGAAAAAAAGCTTTTATTTTAGCCAAATGTAAGTTGGTGAAAGCTAACATGATTTATAGTAATCATATGAATTCCTAACAATTATCATACAGGCTAATTTTATCAGTATGTCACATTTTCTTGCTATCACCATACCGTAACCCATTAGGATTATAAGGGTTCAACGATTATTACAGCCGCAATAACAGTTGCGTTTTATTCATATTAGTACCTAACTGAGCACAACCTTCTGCAGGTTGATATGAACTCAAGGTATTCATTCTCGTGGAATAGTTACTAACCAAGCATATACTACGCCGTCTGTCCTGCAATTTACCCATAGCTAGGATGGGAAAAGTTGAATCTTTCATTGGTATTATCACTTAACTGATTGGAAGAAAGTATTTAGAACTATTCACTTTGTTTATACAATCCGAGCCACTATCTTCCTGTTTACTATATCAAGTTCTACATATTTGCTTCCTGTTTTGTTTCTTATTATACTGGTGTATAATGATGATGTTGCTTACGGAGTAATTTATAACCGCTGTATATATAAATAAACACAGTTTTTAAAGTATTTAGACCTAAAAATGAATGTATATGCATGCATAAATACATTCATACACACACACGCACACACACACACACACACACACACACACACACACACACATATATATATATATATATATTCCTCATCCACCTACATACACGCCTGTTTTGCTGTATCATCAGTGTGGCTAGATATCCATTTGGTTTTGTCCGGGATCGAAACTCAACCGATTTGTTGTCAATCGTAGTCGATAACCCCTAAGCAACAGTCATCAGAGGCGAAAAAATGTAGCGTGTTATATATATATATATATATATATATTACAACATGTACAAGTTATAATCTACTACAAAGTGTACATGTTGTTTTGACTTTGAAAGGACAATGTTTCGTCAGGTATTGTGAAGGGAGATTGAAAATTATTTTCCTATATTGGTAAATTTTGTGTGAGAGATAAGTAGGTTAGAATTAATGAGAAATCACAATTGGGAGTTGTAAATTAGAATTTGATAAAAGAGGAAAACGGGAGAGAAGAAGAGGGTTTGTTAATGGACATGTTGAAATGTTTATAGACAAGTTTAACAGCAGAATATAAGGTATGATCCTTTACAGCTAAGATAATGTTAATAATTAAAACAGACACTTATTCACATTATCCGATAACGGTTTTATCAATAGACATTTAGATAAATTAAGTAAATGTCTTTCTACGCATTCGGAAACATATCAAAATAGGACTATCCAAATTGTTCTATACAATTTTCATTTTGTCAGGATCACATTACATTGTATTATTTCGAAATCTTTAAAGATTTCAGTTTAATCATACGACCCTTGCATTATTTTGTTTCATTTTTCATCTATTTATTCCTAATTTGATTTAATTAGATTTACTTTAGTAAAACATTCCATATGTGAATTTTATGTTTGCATTTAATTACAATGTATATCCTAAATTTCACTTTAACATCACCTTGAAATTGTCATATGCCAATAATTAAACTACCTATTATAAAAAACAGAAAATACTAACTCTTCCATATGTAATAAAACAGCCTTTTCTCTTCACTCTTTTGAACATTAGCAAGTAGGTTGTCCTTGAAACAAAACGGCGAAAAATGTCTTCATTTATTCTGTTAACTATTCAATTCGATTATCCACACATTTGTGATCGCTTCAATATATATATATATATATATATATATATATATATATATATATATATATGTGTGTGTGTGTGTGTGTGTGTGTGAGTGTGTGTGTGTGTGTGTATATAAATATATATATATATAAATATAGATTATTTATGACAAAATATTTTGTCATTTTTTGTCTTACACTCAAATAATCTGAAAGAAGTAGTCTTTTTCTCATCAGACGTTAACTAAGTCGATTATCTTTTACAATTCCAAACATTTTATGTAATACCTGAATATTTTGAACATTTTCTTTATTCGTCGTATTAATATTGACCCATTTTAAAGATTCCGATTCATAAAGTGCCAGTTATTTTCTGAGTTCAAAGTACAAAATATTTTATATAAATGAGTTCAATTTTTTTACTTATGCGCAAAGCGAATTATATTTTACAGTAAGGCGCAGAGAGATATTAAGAGTATTCCACAAACAAAATTTAGATTACAATATCTATCAAATCTGTGTATCGATATTTTCTAATCATTTTACAATATTAATGACAAACTAGTGACAGAAATAAAAAAAAACAAGTTTCCCCATCTGCATGTTACATATGTGGTAGATTGCATTGGTTTAGAGATTGTCGGTTCAAATACAAAGAATGTCTAGCCTGTGCAAACATGGGACACAAGGCAGCTGTATGGAGAAACCAAAAACAGTCTAGTAGGGTAAGATCTACTTGAGTGAAATATGAAAACAAACAAAACACTAGGAAATATGTAGAACTTGATATAGTAAATGAGAAGATAATATACAGAAAAGAAGGATTAAAGATCCAAGAATAGGATGAAGCGATTGAAGAAATTATAGGTCCCAAGCAAATAAATTAATTACCCCCAAAAAAGAAGAAAGGAAGGGTGGGTGTTGCGGGATGACCCCTTTGTATATGATAATGGACTCGACTGAGTATATACATACTCCTGCCATAGTGAGATACAGCAGCTGCCATAGAGTGGAGAGTAATCGTTGAGATCGGCGCAAGTTAACAGAAAATAGCGGAACTGATACGTAAGTTACCGAGAGATACCAAAGTTACCCAGAGACTACCACATCAGAAGATCTAGAATGATATACACGGATATACTATTTCAAACGACTTCACTTCAAGACCTGTATATATTTATTTCTTATTATAGTATAACTGGATTTACTAACATGCGTTCAAGTTTGTATATTACGTTCAATATAACCTAATTTTCTATCACCATATATGTCTCTTTGTTTATCATATTATGCGGTTCCTCACCAGGAATCCACCACGAGCGTGCAAACACACACACACACACACACACACACACACACACACACACACACACAACACACACACACACACACACACACACACACAACACACACACACACATATATATATATATATATATATATATATATATATATATATATATATATATATACTAGACGTCACTCTTGACATATGGAAAAACTACCTTCTCAATTGATTTGATGTAGGAATCCGTGTTAAGTTTGAGTTCTTGTGAGAAGATAAAGGAAACATAACGTCGTCTTTAATAATGATCACAGAAAATACAATGATGTTGACTGGTTATCATGCGAAAACCTCTGCACTCTCCCCAGCTTGACATCCAACTTCTCTTAAAATTTCATATTGGTGCTTCGGGCGCGAAGGTGAAGCAGTATATCAAACCTCCTCTAAGTTCTGGCTTGTGGGATTTGCGTCAATGAGATTTATTCTCACAGACGATGCCCAACTAATCTTACTATACTAAACCGACACAATTAAAAAAAATAAAATTAGAAACAACGCGCATGCTTGGAATTAAATAATTTAAAACAGTTATAGTTTACCCAGCACGTCGTGTCTAATAACTGAGAATCATTTAGACACTAAACTTAAATATCATAATATGCCACATAGGTGGAAACACATGATTAAGACACTCACAAACACACACTAACACACAGACACACATACACACACACATACACACACGCACAAACTAACGCACGCACACGCACAAACTAACGTACACACGCACGCACGCACACACACACACACATATAAATTCTTGAACAACAGGTTAAAAAACTACGAGTTCTACAACTTAGATAATATATATATATATATATATATATATATATATATATATATATATATATATATATATATATATATAAAATCCTAAAAGGATGAGCAAATAGGCTAAATCCCAAAACCCGATCCTATTAATATTAATTATATTAATATTAAAACTGATCACGATGGGGCAATCTATGTAAATAGCATTTTCTGTTTACAAAACAAAATTTACAAAGTCAAAAAATTCCGAAAATATATTTTGAATGCCCATTTCTGCGAGAAAATTCTAGCAACGATCAAAATCAAATTTCGCCAGTTTTTGAATTACAATCCCAATCATAATAATTTACATTTATTGCTATATTTCATACTAAGATCATTTTAATCCCTATCCTAAATTGTACTCTTAGAATAAGAAACATCTGCCGATATATTTTCATTTAAAAAGTTGCATATATATTCATTAATCTGACTTGGGAATGCACGCATATATAATCATGCACTATTCATCTGAAAATATTCTAAATATCTGAAGACATTTTAATTAATTCTACTTAAATCACGATACATTCATACGGTTTCAGTGTTTGATTCTTCAGAAAATTAAAACTAGTGAGCAATATTGAATTTGACAATGCAGTCTAGATTAAAAAGAACAATTAAAATTGCGTATTTATTTATATTTCTGAGACGAGGTAGTATTTATATTATTTACATTAATCGGAATATTTTCCTTAATTTTGACATTTATACGACGTTTCCCACATATGGAATGAGAAAGAAGATCACCGCCCCCTATGAGCTGAAGATCGAGAACGACACTAGAAACTACGTAAAATTAAGAAATGATGCATATATCATATGCTAGGCTTCAAAAATCTCCGAAGTCGTCCAAGTATAGAGATGAACTCAATATATGGGAACCAGTAATACGGAGTGCCAGAGAAAATCCTTAGTCTAAAAAATGCAATATGAGATCTGGTATAAATAGTAGAGAAAACCATTTAACTTGGCTGGCTGGCTGGCTGGCTGGCTGGCTGGATCTCTCTCTCTCTCTCTCTCTCTCTCTCTCTAGAACATATAGCTATAATTCTACATTGCCAAAAATTCATATTTTTCTAGAACTGTAAATTTGAATTTGTGATGTTTTATTCTGGTATTTGAAAGACGATCACTGCATTTGAAAAGTGCTTGAATAACATTGACATGATATACTATGCTTTTCCTTTTAAACTGAATAGACATAACTGTTCGAAAGTTGTTGATAATTGTCCTGTCACGAAGTCGTTGCAATCGAGGTTTTGAGCGTGTAAATACTGCTGCAAATTTTCAACTAACATGCAATGAATTTGATCATATATATCAATTCACATAGCATCTATTCTAAAGGAAAGCAAACCGGAAGTTTGTCATATCAAGCAAGCAAATGTTAAAACCTAACACGATTAAAAGTTAAATCAGTGGTGCTAATATTTAAGGATGAATAATTATCTGCCACATTTTTTAGCTGGTGGGGATCCTCATCTGTCAGTTACGTCTCTGTCATAGGGCAGGTTAAGTCTCTATTTTATCTGAGGACAGACATGCACTCGTTTGGGCACCTCACATACAACCTCAATATTGTGTCACATACATGTCTTAGAGGTGGGGGTAAATACTATGTTTGACTATGTATTAGTCAAGGTCGAAATCAAATCAAAGAATGAGAGAGAAATGGAGCAGAAAATGATATTTTTAGGAAAACGTGCCTCCTCCGGCACGATTCGAACCTGTGTCGCTTAAGGGAAATATACGTAAGATCTGACGTAACTTTGATCGGTTACATAGAACCGTTTGATCAAACAAGTTCTGAATAGTGATTTGAAGTTGCATTTCTCACCGTTTATTGCAATATACGCATCTGCTCTATTTTTTAACCTAATTTGTTTGTAAACAAATACAATTTTAGGGAATGGATTAAATCTGCCGTAAATGTTATTTATTTTTATCATTTTTACTTTTTTTAATGGATACTCATGCTTTAACATGACTGCACGTCCAAGTAAGACCTTGTGATCAAACATTAAAACTATGTCGGATGTAATATATTTCCTAAAGTATTTCCTTTGATTATACTTGGAAAAATGTTCAGATGGACATGAATTCAATGTTGTGCATGCCCAGATTCATTCGCTCTCTTCTTTTTCTCTGTATTCCGGATGCATTAGCGACACGAAATACCTGACACGATCCCCTGGTTATTTTAAGTTCCCAATGAAATAGGAATCTCATCGTACATAATCCATCATTGAATTATCAAACAATTATAACATCTTTCCTAATGCATATCTCACTATATGCATATACTCAAGCCAACCGGAGGAAAAAATTCAAAACAAAAACAAACATACTTTTATAAAATATGGCATTCAAAACTTTTACCCATGAATATTTAAAAAGTTTAATGGAAACCTTAAATTTTGCTAAACGGTACATAGATATACCATCAGAACATATAGCTATAATTCTACATTGCCAAAAATTCATATTTTTCTAGAACTGTAAAACGTGGATTGAATATTAAATAACGGCACTTCTATTGTTGCACCATGCATGTATGACGGAGCCGAAATGACAGAATTGAAAAGGAAATAAAATAGAATATAATCAACGAAATGTTCTACATAGACAATAACGGATTATGCAGTTATTGCGGAGTAATTATAGCACTAGACAACAAATAAGAGAACAATAAAATAATAAGAATTCTTCAAACTCTTTAAATAACTAGGTTCTGAAATAATGGATGAAACAAATAAAAATATAGTCCAATATTTAATTGTAGAATTAATTTACAAACTGGCAATGTCTGTCCGTATATGAAAGCAAACGCAACTTTAAAGTACATAAAAAATATCTAATCACCCCACACTCATACTCAAGCACATTCATAAAAGAAAATAAAAAAATTCCTCAAACAAATCAATATTTGATGAAAATTAAAAATGTATGAAGATGCCTTTAGAAAATACGGCCATAAAAACACTTTAGAAAAACAGATAAGTAAATAACAATAGCAGAAATTAAAACATTATATGATTCAAACCACCATTTTACTTAAAAGTAAAAAACAGAATAGGACATATATTTTTTTAAATTTATCGATAAACACTTTTCAAAAAGTACAGATCAAAAAGTAAATATATAGCAATATAGAGTGAGTTATATCTGTACTAGTAATTTGGAAAATTATATAAAGAAAGAAAACGCCAGCAACCTAAATAGCAACGTACTAAACAACATCAATAATAAGAAATTTAACAGTAGGGACAAAAATAAAGACCCACTTCAAGTACTTTTAATACAAAAATAGTTATTTCCGAAACAAAAAATAAAAGACTTTATTGGTAAAAACAATGTACTTTTTGAAAAAAAACACGTTTATAAATTTGTTCGAATAAACATAGGTGTACGTTTAAACTGGAAAACCAATAATATATACAAAATAAGGTAGCTAATACAGGAAATTTAAATTAACCTATAGTAAAAACCAGACAAAACTTGGATTATAATAAAAACAGCTATGCCTTACAACGGTGGTAACAGAAGTAGAGTTTGCTATTATCTTAATACCCACCAAAAATGAATTACTAAATGAAAGAACATAATTTATGACTAAAATTAACCATATTACAAATGCACATTAGGATGAAACAACCGTAGATGAAAACGTTCTAAGACATTTAAGTATGAAATTGTGCTTTCATAAAAAAATCCCTATTATGTGAGAGTTATCATTCTTAGCATACAACTTTAAGTCATCCATGTAAAATAGATGGCTTATTTTTTTTCGGGCTATTTTATAACCACATTCCCTCTTGTTAAGTTGCTAGTTAGTGCTATTAGTGATATGCAGAATAGTAAGGGAGACAAAGAGTCACCTTGAATCGACAACTAAGGGAAATATGAATAATAAGAAATTTGGCTGAGGATCACTTAAAGAAGAAACAGATAATTTAAATAAAATACGGAGAAAAATTCATTTTTACGTTTAAAATATTAGAACAAAATTTCATTAGAAAAAAAAGTTACGTTTTTCGGGAGCCTCAGAAAAACACGTCATTCTCGTTGTAATTCCAATCGCGTATTATTATTATTATTATTAGTAGTAGTAGTAGTAGTAGTAGTAGTATTAGTATTATTATTTGGTTTATTTTAAAATATATTGTGTCCATACTGGTATTTCTGTCGGTACACGTGTTTCGAGTCCAAAGTTGACTCTCTGTAGGCGAATAACCTTATGACTTTACATACAGACATCCTTTTATCTTTCTGACGTTGCAATATATCGTATAAGAAATGTAGATAAGTTGCTACTGAGTGGGTCAGAACGTTCATATGCGTGTGTGCTTGTTAATTGTGTTTTTTTACACTCGCTGGTTAAATATTTTTCATTTTGTGAATTATTCACCTTTCGTTAACCAAAACATTTTTACACAGAATTGCGAAATTTGATTTTGTTTTTATACGTCAAAATTGTTTACAGCGATTGTCATTCATTGTTACGGGACATTTAATTATTTTTGTGGTTTTTAGAATAATAATTTATGAAATAGAAGCAATTTTAGACAACAATTCATCGCAATTTAACAACCAAAATTATATTCAAACAACAGGTACCGCGATAGGAATAAAAATGGCACCGACATATGCAACACTTTCATAGCATATCTGGAGAAGAACCTTTACAACCAATAGGAGATAAATATGGGGAAGGCATAAAAACAAAATTCACTAAATCATTTAAAAGTGATCGAGACGATTGTTTATCTTTTGGAGATAAACTACACACTCTATTCTAAAACCTGCACACCAAAATTACGTTCACACTAGATAGAGCAATAATGAATTGCCTTTAATACACATACTCATACAAAATACAAAAAGAAATTACATCATCACAGACATTAACCATAAACTCACAGAGACCTAACAATACCTCCATTTCAAGAATTACCACCCTAAAAGTTGTCTAAAATCCATCCCCTACTTCCTAGCACTGCAAAATTGCACGATTATAGCTGACGAAACACTTCATAAAATACGCCTAGAGGAAATACCACTCCACTTATAAACAAGGGTTTCAAACTAGCAGAAGATACCATTAGAATGTACTCGGAATACCAAAAATAAAATATAAAGAAAAAAATAAAGAACATGAAAAAGAAAACATTCTAGCATACGTTTCCACACTCAACAAATACAACCCAGAATTATTTAAAAAATAAGATGACATAGAATAACTCAACTCAACTAAAATGATAGAATAAAGGAAATCTTAAATACAACTAACATAAATTAAAGCAACCATCAAACCTAAAACTAAAAAAAATTATTAAAATTCGAGCAAAACTCAACACAGTGGGTCACAATATGCAACAAAATAAAGATGTGGTCATGCAACATAATACTAGAATGAAACCACTTCAAGAGCGAAAACACATCTACATTCGAAATGAAAACAAATCCAAGGCACAATTTAAAAAAGTAATTGATGTTATAAATGCGGAAAAAACGGTAGTGGCTGGACAACATAAGACTTGAATAAAAGAGTAGTCTTGTACAGAATTAACATTAAATTGGACAATAACAGGAAATTGTACGTTACCTATTATCTATATGAATGTGGTGGAGTAAAATTAATGCCTATCTAACAAAATGCAGATTATGAAACGCTCATGATGCAGGAAAAAACATTTATAAAAAAATTCCCTCAGAATAACAACATGAAAAATATAAAAAACACACACAGAAACTTACTAAATACAAACGAGCTAAATATTTCAATTTTTTTTTATTATTCTTTTTTGGTTCTTATTTGTTTTCTATAATTTTTTATTTTTTTCTTGTTTTGTTTTGTTGCTAACCTAAGTTATCTACTAGTCACTCTTGTAATACACTGCGACTATGATTGTGTAAATTGTTTTTGATTATCAAATTTAGTTTCAACTTATACTAACTTAAAACTTAGTAAACTTCAGTCACTCTTGTATTTTTTTAAATTGGAGTACATAGTACCTACTATCGCCCTGTCTCACACTCCACCCACTTCTTTTGGACAGGAGTAGAGTTGATCGATTTGTTTCTGGTTTAGGAAGGGGTTTCCGATTCATCTCTCTTTTTCGGCCTTGATGTTGGTTCGGTTAGAAGCTCTTTGCAGTTGGTGATTATGGCGGCAACGTCACTTCATTCTGAGGGTACCGGGTTGGCAGTTTCCTGGTTGCTGCTTCTGACTGGTAATTAGGGGCCCGAACTCTTGCGTAGCGTCTTGAGAGGCTGCTCTGATCAACAGCTGAGTAATATCGGCGTTCCTGTAGTGCCATTTCGCGCATGGACGGGCGTCCCTGCATGAATTTCCGATGGGCAAACCTGAGGCCACATTATGTTGCAGGCAGCGCCATTCACCATCCTTCTCCTGGTGCAATTAGTGACCATCTGACCCTTCTCTAGACCTCTCTCTATCCACAACTAAAGCACCATGGAATTAAACAAACGAAACAGCAAGCCTAAGCCAGCTAGTCATAAATCGCCCAAACCTATCTGCGTTTCCTTCACAAACATACGAGGTATTCGCAGTAACTTTAATAGTGTAGAATCATTCCTTCTAACTAACTCACCCGATATCTTAGCTATATGTGAGACTAACCTTGAACCTTCTATCCCCTCCTCGGAGCTGTTCCTTCCTGGTTACCTTCACCACTTCAGGAAGGACTCCAATGTGAATATGCATGGGCTTGGTGTATATGTCAGCGAACAACTCCCTCTAGCCAGGGTCACATCTCTTGAATCCCTGGATCATTCTTTCATGTGCTTCTGTCTCTCACTTCTAAGCTCTGTTAGCTATCTCTTCTTCCTCTACTGCTCCCCATCCTCCTCTGACTGTACGGCACTTGATAGCATCTCTACTAATATCGACAGGGCCATTCGAAAACTCAGCCACCGACCTTGCTAGGATCCGCACCATGTATTTTTCAATAACCCAACCTCTAAGTGCTGGACTTCCCAACGCATTTCTGTAATAACCCTAACGGAAGGGACTCTTTGCTCGACCTTTGCTTTACTTCCATTCCAGACTCCTGCACTACCAGGCAGCTCTGCCCCCTCAGAAACTCTGACCACGCCGTAGTTTCCGTCAACATTTCAATCCGCGCTAACTCTATCCAAGAAAACCAGACCAACAGAATATAATACTGCTACCAGAGAGAAGACTGGGACTCGTTCCGAGATTTCCTCTGCGACGTCCCCTGGATCTTCCTATCAAATACTGTGCGTCCAAGGTCTTCTCTTCGATTAATGTTGACATCGATGCTTTTATCCCGGCCAGGAAATTCCAGCTAAAATCAAATTCGTCCCCCTGGTTCTCACCCGCTTGCTCGGCCGCCATTGCCCACCGGAACAATTTCTTCCGGTTCTATCGAAGCTGCTCGTCAAACCAAAACAGGCGCCTTTTTACCTCAGCACGTAATAAGTGTAAAAAAGTACTGAACGAAGCTAAGAGGGCGTTTGCTACCAGTATGAGTCAACGCATAGCATCCTCTAAGTTTGACTCCAAAGGTTACTGGCGACTCTGCAAAAGCGTGCTCAACAAGAGCAAGACATCAATACCCCCACTAATCAATGAATTTGAAGATCTCACCTCCCCAGCGGACAAGGCTGAATGCTTTGCCTGTAGATTCTCCACCAATTCGACTCGTTAGGAATACCTACACACGACTTCCCACCCAGAACTAAGGCTCAACTAAATAACGTCAACATTACACACTCGCTGGTCTCCAAGATAATTGCACAATTTGACCCAATCAAAACGAGCGGCGGTGACGGAATCCCAATTATATTACTGAAGAAAAGTGCCTTGGATATCTCTAAAGCGTTCGAAGCTGGCCTCTTGTGCAAACTGCGGAAGCTACGGGATAGCTGGACATCTGTTTGACCTCATCAAGTAATTCCTATCTAATCGTACATTGAAGGTAATATTAAATGTTCATGCCTCCCAAAACTACCATACGAACGCGGGCGTCCCTCAAGGTTCTATCCTAGGTCCCACGCTCTTTCTGATCTACATTAATGACCTCCTCGACGCCATTAGATCCCAAGTAGACATGTACGCTGATGACACAACAATCTACTCTCGCATCGATCAAAAACCAGGTGTGGGCGACAAAGCGAACCTCGCCGCCGAGCTTGAAAAGGACCTCCAATCCTTAGTGACCTGGGGTAGGAAATGGCTAGTAAATTTCAATGCTTCTAAAACGAAGCTGTATCAACTAACCACCATAGATAATCGCATCTCCCTCCAATTATCATGTGACAGGCTTGCCTCCCAGAGAGCAAAATACTACGCCTCCTTGGCTTTAAACTTTCGGCGAACCTCAAATGGAATGACGATATCGAATCCATTGCCAAATCTGCCGCTATGAAAGTCGACACTCTGTGCAGGGCCCGGAAGTTTTTCGCATCTGAATCTACCCTACACATATACAAATCTACCATCCGCCCGTGTATTGAATATTGCTGCCATATCTGGTCGGATGCCCCTGCTGCTCTCCTTGGGCTTATTGACAAAATACAAAGGAGGATCTGTAACGTGGTTGATACTGACTTGGCAGACCGGCTGCAACCACTCTCTCACCGGCGTGATGTGGCTTCCCTGTGCCTCTTCTACAAGTACTTTCATGGCTTCTGCTCCGATGCACTTAGATCACTGGTGCCGCCTAAGCACGAATTTACACGAGATACTAGATTAGCAACTAGGTCCCACCCTTTTATAGTTAAACAGATAAGATATAAACGTAAATTCTACTTCAACAGCTTCTTTTCTCGCGCTTCCCGCCTGTGAAACACCCTTCCACAAGTCTGCTTTCCCGACAGCTACAATCTCCAGGTGTTTGAATGTAGGGTTAATAGACACCTCCTATCACACTAACTTCCAATTATTCTCAGAACACTCTCATCTACCCAACCCTCATTCTCGGTATCCTTACCCGCCTATCACCCACCCTCTGACATTTCCTATATTTAACAATTCTCGGTATCCCTACAGGCCTATCACCCACTCTCTGAGATTTCTTATATTTAACCATCCTTTCTCCACTCAATGTAGCCCCCCTGCGCAATAGTGGCAGTGATACAGTAGTCTGCCAAAAACAACAAAAAGAAGTAAATGACCCGCAGAATTTAATCAAAATTGCTGAAACAAATTTTGAAGTATAAAGACGAAATCAGATTTCGCCAGTCAGTGAAAGTTGAAGGGTTTCTAAAACAGAAAAGATTTACCGAGCGATTGGGAAAAAAAAAACAAACACGCATACATAGGCTTACTTACTTGTATATACAGGATATTTTGCGACGTCAGAAAAACAAACCTATATCGATATGTAAATTCACAAGTTCATTCACCTGAAGAATGTCAAATTTAGCACGAAAAAAAAAAAAACGTGTACCGAAACAAATACCATTATGGACACTTAATATTATACAAAAAGCAAATAATATTAAAAATAATCATAAAAATAAACTGCACCTTAAAGAAATTTCAAGGTTTCTCGATCTTTCTTCTTCTATCCTAATTCCTTTCGTTGGAATGACCACTATATTGTTTTTAAAATATATATATATATATATATATATATATATATATATAGGAAAGAATATTAAAACGTTTTGAGTTTGAAAATGTGTTTTTTTACAGTATTTTTTTTATTTCTACTATTGTTTTTTTTATATTTCAGACCGCCCTCGGTCCTTCATCAGAAACAAATGATTTTCAAATTTGAATTAGTAACGTATTTCGCGAGAGTGTCCGTGAAGAGATTGTTTACATCACGTGACGTGTTTCTGGAGAGAGTTTTTGTTTTTACATCAAGTGACGTTGAAAGCGACAGATTTTTTTTAAAATTATGTTTGTAAACGTAAACCTATCTTTAATAATGCTTGTAAATTTGTTTTAGATAAAAAATGTTTTAACTGTAACTAAAAAAGTTTAAAAAATATTTTTAAATGTATGTAAAAACGTTTAGCTATTGAAGAATTTGAAAGATTCAAAGCACCTAAGTCCCTATTTAACCCTAGCTTGTGTGTATTTAATTTTAAAATCCAGTATTTTTCTTCCTTTCTGCGTGCGTATGTAGAACTAAAATTGGAGTCTATTAGTAAACATTTTGATTGAAATGTGCTCCTACTGGGGAATAATGATTATTTTGGCGTATATTAAGTTTGTGATTATTGAAGCGAAATCTAAAGCTATTACCGGATTCGCCAATATATCCACTATTGGGACATATTGAACAAAAGAGGAAGTATATAATGTTTTCGCTGTCACAAGTGAGGCGTGGTGGCTGCAGTTTGATTTTAGTGTTGGGTCCAGAGCATATTGTGTCGTTTACCAAATGTTTACAGATCAGGCACCTGGGTTTCTGACATTTTAAATTCCCTGATAGGTTTGTGTTTTTTAGATAATTGTTAGAAGTGAGCATAGTTGATAGGTTGGGTGTTTGTTTCATTGCATTTATGGGTGATTTATCGAAAATTTCTTTGATTTTTTTGTTTGATTGTAGGTTCTTGTAATCATTTTTTAAATTTTTGATAAGTGTGTGTGAATGTTGATTGTGGTTAAAAACCATGCGAATTCGGTTGTTGTTTTTTCTTTTCTTGTATGTGAGAAGTGTGTTACGATTTATGTGGATGGTTTTATTTACTGCTTCTTTTATTATTTTTATTGGGTATTTACATTTTAGAAATTGCTTTGTTAGTTTGTTAATGTTGTTTAGAAAATCTGGATGGGCTGAGCATATGCGTTTGATTCTTAGAAATGAGCTGTATACGATATATTTTTTTAATTTAAGGGGATGACAACTGTCAAAGTGTAGGAATTTATGTTGGTTTGTGGGTTTGTTGTATAGACTGGTGGAAAGTGTATGTTTGTTTAATTTTATCATGACGTCTAAGAAAGGGACGGATGTGTTTGAGTACTCCATGGTAAATTTAATTGTATTATGGAAGTTGTTGCAGAAAGTAAAAAAGTTTTTTAATTTTTCTACTCCATGAGTCCATACTAAGAAAATGTCATCCATGTATCTAAAATGATGTGACGGTTTGTATTGTGACTTGTCTAGTATCTTTCTTTCTAGAATGTGCATAAAGATATTGGCATAACTAGGTGCCATTTCCGTGTCCATTGCTGTGCCACTGATCTGCAAATAGTGTTTGTTGTTGAATTTACAATTATTGTGTGTTAAGGTGAAATTTACTAATTGGCATATATCTGATTTGGTTGTTAGGTAGTTTGCTTATAGTAGCTTTTAAGGAACTCATGGCAGACTGATACTCCTTCAACATGTGGAATGTTCGTGTATAGAGACGTAACATCTATCGTTACTAGGATATTATCATCGCGGACTAAGTTAATGTTTTGTAATTTGTTGAGAAAGTCAGTAGTGTCTCTAATATAACTAGGTATATCATACTTGATACACGCTTGGGCGATCATGTCTCGAAAGAGATATGACTGACTGGGCAGAAGATTATCCCGCAGTAGGTTGCCATTGCTTTCTGCGGTAGACTGGTTGCCGACCAAGGCTATAGAACCCAATCTGTCCTGTTATTTAACCCATAACTGGAGGAAGAGACGGATTAATACCTTTCCCAAGGGTATTTGCGCGTAAGTGAATACAATAGATTACAACTTGAAATCGAACTCGGCTCCCCGGTTTCTCGTTCCGAGCCGATATCCACTGTACCACAACGCACATCCTCTGTAAGGGTACCAATGCCTCATATTATGGGTCTGCCAGGTGGTGTGATTCTAAGGGCTTTTGAAATTTTATAGATCTCTTCATTGTTTGATTGTTTAGTATGATGTGGGTTGGATGAGATAATTTTGGGGAGTTTATGTAGTTTTGGGATAGTGTAGAATATTCCTGTTTTGGGGTTCTCAGGAATAAGAGCTTTTATTTTATTTTTTGTGCTGTGATTCAGGTTCTGAATGAGAAGTGATAATTCTGTTTTGTAAGTGATGGTCGGATCTAGAGGTAAGGGTACATAGAACCTGTTATTTTGAAGTTGTGATTCTGCTTCTTTAATATAATTGTTGGTGTCTAAGATGGTTGTAGCTCCTCCCTTATCGGCTGTTACGATAATTATGTTTCGGTTGATTTTAAGTGTATAGATGGCTTGGTGTTCTACTTTTGATAGGTTGTGTTTTTTTTCTTAGGTGTCCTTTGTTTTTTAAGAAGTTATCCATGTGTTGTCTGGCTTTGTTGGCATATTGATCCAAGTGTTGGTTGCGTCCACTTGGGGAGTCCATAGGGTATTATTTTTTGTTAAAGGGAGTTTGGAGTGTGATTGTTTAGCGTTGTTGTCAGTAGAAGTGGATCTGTTGTCTGAGATATATTCTTTTAATCTCAGTCTACGACGGTATTTTTCCATATCGTAGCAAAGTTTTAGAGGGTTTAGTGGCTGCGAGGGGCAGAATGATAATCCTTTGTTTAATAAAGAGGTTTCTCCTTGGGTGAGAGTATATTTCGATAGGTTTGCGATGTGATTATCAGCAGAGGTGTTATGAGTGTAGCGTACTGAGTGAGGTCTTCGTTGAATGTGTTCTATTAGGTAGTTATTCAGGTGAGGTATGTGTTGTAAAATGGGGTCCTCAGCAATTAGTTTATTGAGTTTTTGGTGTTTCAAAAATATATACTGCGTCAGCTTTTTTTCGTACAGGAAATTGAAAGTATTGGAAAGGAGAAAGTTTTCGATAGAGAGAATAGCTGATTTTTTGAGATATATATTTTTTTAGTTGATTTGTTTATATATATATATATATATATATATATATATATCCGAGTGAATAAGGTAAGAGAAAAAATTTACAAAATCCAAAGTATTAATTTAAACCGTGCTCGATATATAATATAGAGCTGTGAATATTTATTCTAAATGATATTTTAGAACATGTAATTTTTTCTTTATAATATAGATATCCATTATAAATTGTACATTTTGTTTCGATATTAGACGTACAATGTCTCATCAGTTGGTGTGAAAAGAAATGTAGGGCGTCTTTTTTTATATTTGGCGAGTTGTGTGTGAAATGTTCTTGGGAGTTCGCAATAAGGGAATAAGTCTTGTAAATTTTCCATTAGAATTTTGAAGAAAGTGGGGTGGGTGGTTAGGTGATAATGTTGATTATTGAAAATGTCGGGAATTTTTTTAGACAGATCATTAGAGACATGAATAGCGACAAACTTTTAAACCAGAGGTATGAAACCACAGTAAACTGCAAATACGTTAACGAACAAACCTTACATTCATGCTAAAAATACTGCAAACGCCAAAACTGTGATCCCCTAGAAGCGATAAACCTTTGTAGTACTAACAACACTCTTACATAAAATTTAATTTATTACACACAACAAACTATATTCTCATTTAAAGTTTCTTAGAAAAAAGTGATTTCTTAAATTCAAAATTAATGTTAAATATACAAAATTAGATTAATTATAAAAATTGTGCTTAAATACAAATATATTCTATAGTGGTACAAATAAACATTAAGGATAAGCTTCAATCCCATCCATTCGCACTCTTTGCACATCATTACTCTCCCCCACTAATAAATCCAAAGAATAAAGTCTAGCCAGGCGGCCAAAATACATATACACCATTTTCTAATATTAAATTTGTCTACAAAATTCTTTACACTTAATTAATCAACTATATCCCCTACCCACCCCACATTCTTAAAAATTCTAACGGGCAATTTACAAAACTTATTCCCTTATCGCTAATCCCCACTAACATCCCACTCACACTCGCCACATAGAAGAAAAGAGGCCTTTCATCCTTTTCTACACCACCTGATGAGACATTGTAAGTCTAGTATCGAAACAAAATGTACAATTTGTAGTGAATATAAAAATAATTTATAATATATATATATATATATATATATATATATATATATATATATATATATATATATAATTATCAGTAATGAAATATACATTGGAGATATCGCTTATTTATCCGAATTATGTCTTAAAATCTTTGAATTTAAGCAGAAAATAATAATTTCTTCTTTGAATTTAAATATTAATTTTCGGAATATTATCATCTTAGTTACTTCTACTATAACAAAAAATCTGTCATTGAAAAATCCTGCCTTTTCGTGGCGTTTAATGTTCGGATAACTTCCAAAGAATTTCAAAGCAAACATTTAATTTAACATCTGACTAGTTTTACGAAGAATTCGTACAATGTCAGCCTGTGCATGGATTTCTTACTCCCAAAATCTGACATGACACTCTCCACTCTACTACATTTTAATATTCAGACAATAGTATTCATATAAAATACAAATGCATTATTAAAATAATAATCGCGAATAATAGATATTATGCACATTAAGTGAACAATTTAAATAGAAATTTAAATATTTTTTTAATAGAAAATTTAATATAGCTAATACAAATAAAAATATGCCATATCGTATCATTCTATTTTATTTAAATCAACAATGTTTTAGGGCTAATTTAACATAAACTGGCGATTTTTATTTTTTAAGCTTTGAATAATAGCAATACATTGAACATTATGGATAAAACATTGAATCTTATGAGGTGTTTTTGTGACCTAGCACGATAAATTACAAATTTCCATGTTTAGACCAAAAAAAAAAAAAAGTCAAATTCTGCAACATAAATATAATTCATCCTTTAATAGTCAGTTTTATATATTTCAATTTGTAACGTAAATAATAAAATTTAATGTTGATTTTTCAAATAAATTTGTGCAATTTTCTATCGTTGTTAATTCAGGAACATATCTATAATGAAATCATTATGTCACGAGACACCTATAATCCCACAGAAACCCATCTACAACAAGCATTTTATTCAAATGTATTTTAACACTGAACTTCCGTATACCATCACAAATATCACATTTCCATTCGTAGCTCCGTTTTCTTTGAGTTTAAGAAAACGCCGCTTGTCCCCAGGGAAGCCAGCAATAACCGAGCAGTGCTACATAAATACTAGATAAAAGATGGATAACAGAAAAAGAATAACATAACTCCGGAAATTACATAAAAAATTATTTTTTCTACATTTGCTGAAAATTGTCGCAATCAACAGGCAACTAGCTTCAAGTATGAGGAAGAGACTTGTAGTATTAGAAATGTAGTTGTAAAGAAAGATGCTGGGGATACCGAAGTTCGAAAATTTGCGTAAGGATGAGGTTTTGAAGAGGATAGAACAACGAGGAAATTTCTAAATAACATCAGAAAGAAACAGATTACATTTTTGTGATACGTAATAAGTAAAAAGATCTTGAAAAAAACTGAGGTAGCAGGTCAAGGCGTTAGACAGACAGAAGAAAGCAACGCGTGATATACTTCATGATTTTAGGCAAATGGATGACAGAACAGCCAAAACGTATTAAGAGCTACAAGAAGTAGAAAAATGTGGGAGCCATCCTAGGTTTTGTTGCCATATTCTTGTGGTCACGTATGCCTGATTTTTTAGGCTTAGCTGGCCAAATATTGAGGGAGAAGGAGATCACCATTGTTTGTGAAACGAAGTGAAAATAACAGATAGTGAACACCACGGAGAAAATGGGAAAAATGAAAGAAACAGCTTATATCTCAGGCTACAAAAATCTCATAAGACGGTAAAACATAGAAATAATTACAACATGCAAATCAGTGACACGAAGTGATTGAGAATAAAAACAAAAATAAAGAAGAGAATCAATAACAACAACAAAATTGTCATATAATCTCTGGTATTAAATAGTATTGTGACATTAGTCTCATAATTCCCCCAAAACATCCTACACTGATGTCCACAAGGACAAATGACCTAGTGGATTAAGCGTTGGTTGAATCAAGTGATTTGAAGTAGAATTGAGGTAAAAAAAACAACTCGTCCTAAGATATTTAGAAGAGGCATGACTTGTGAAACTCAAAGAATAATGAAGAGAATAACAACAGTCAAATAGTGCAAATAATTAATATAATTAATATCTGAAATATAAACAAATATTGATGTCAATGATGTGAGATATGAAAATCAGTCTACATATTTAAACAGAAATTTCATCTGTTATCCTAATCATTAATACATTTCCAAACTTTACGTGTAGAATATAATATATATTAGGTAATAGATAGAATAAAACTTATCTTAGGTAATTTGAAATTTGATTCGTAATTTCTTGCGCAGTTATTATCAAATTCCAACTAGATTATATTCACTTAGTCACTTTTTGAATCGTCTCTACCTATAGATTCAGAAAATTATATGATGCTTCAGATTGTCGAAGCAGACAAGATAATTGTACAAACAAACGTTACACTTACAAACAGTCATTTTCGCTTCAGACATATTAAGTATACTATCAACAACTAACCCCAAACCACAGCTTTAAAAATAATATAAAAATACGTAATGGGAAATATAATTTGGTATATGTCTGGAGTCAACAATTACAACACACGCAACATTTCAACACGACACATAATTTTCTTTAAATTTATTAATGTTTGAACGATGTATCAAATAAAGAAAACGTGTATATATATATATATATATATATATATATATATATATATATATATATATATGGAAAGGGAGATGTGTGTGTAAGCGTGTGTTTATGCATGTATATGTTCATATATAAATATATATTTATAAATATATATGTGAGCGTTTGCGTGTGTGTGTGTGCGCACGCGCGTGCGCTCGAGTGTGTGTATTTGTGTACAGGTCGTATCAAAAATATTTATACAAATATTGTGGGCGTATTCTCTATATCAATACAAGAACAGCAGTTCGCATTAATATGACCAAAAATCCAATATTCTTCAGTTATTATTTTTTTAAATTTTACAGTAAATGATGCTATGTATTTACAAAGTTAAGGTCGGGTGCTGACCCTAAAACAAGCTAAAATTTCATGTAAACATAAGTCCAAAATGTAATCGTTCTACCTCAAAACAGCAACTCATAACAAATTCTCAAAATGTCGCACAGGCATGAACTCGTCTAATCATTGATGGCGTAGCCTTACAATATTTTCCACACGATGTTGAATGGTGTCGCATGACCCAGTGCAAGGTTGATAAAACGATTCTGCCTTATTTTATCTGTTGCATAAACCAATTGTTTTTGGTGGCCCTACAGATGAAAATCCGACGACATCAGGATTGGGAATGTGCAGTCCATGGAAATGTTCTTTCCTTACCTAAGTCTTTTTCTTGTTATGTCAGCCAACGCAAAGCGAACAACATGTCTAAAGTGTGCTGGACTCCCTACATGTATGGACATTAGCAGCGGTATATGAATGGAACTGTGTTCAAAGTAAAGTCCTTGTTGACAGTTCCTGTTAGATATGTTGTGCAAACATATGAACCTACTAGTCACTAATCTAAATTACCAGATTCATATTAACCGCATATTAAGGCTAGTGTCTAGCTTCTATTGTAAAATGTGTATTCTAATCTTGCCACAATTTTATTGTCTAACTTTGTGCTTTCATCTTTTTAAAATGTTGCTTCCTCCTTAAAACTGACTGAAGGGTGAAACAACGAATCGTCAGTTTGTGCAGTATACCATCAGCAAAACTCTCCAGTGGTGAGTGATCAGATAGGAAAAGACCCTGAACACTTTTCACATTATACGAATACTGGAGCGGCTCTTGAAATACTATCCATGCAGTACTATGATATGTAGTAGAGACAATTGATGTGTGTTTATAAATGGATGGTCTGCGACAGCCTGTAATGTGTTTTTGGTCAGGTGTACAAGCGGATCTCTATCTTCATCTATTCATTGTGCCACGGAACTTGCAAGTCGATGATAAACAGCAGCAAAAGATGGACGTTTTGGTCGCCTTCGTTCTTGAAACGCAATGTGAAGTTTCGCGTCGATTATCATTTGCTTGGTTGTATATAAAATTGTTTCTGCTTATTCAATCGTAAAACCTCTGTGTTAACAAACAACTACAAACTTTAGACGTTGAAGACTAGTAATAAATAACAAATGTAACCTAGTCTGAGAAAGATTTGTGAACATATCTTTATATAGACTCTTGACCTAGTTTTGTGTAAGGAAACCGCTCACAAAGTTTGTTAATACAGTTTTATACTCCCTCTCTCTCGCTCTCTCTCTCTCTCTCTCTCTCTCTCTCTCTCTCTATCTATCTATCTATCTATCTCATTCATCTGCAAATTTAATATGAAGAGCAAATATATGTCTTATTTTTATTTTTGAGTTGTTTCTTTTTTATTGGTAAAACAGACATAACTTTTAGCTACACTCTCAAAAGTTGTATTCATAGTTCTTGTGTGTGTGTGTGTGATTATTGTTAATCAGTTTTTGGTCATAAATAAATTTCAACAGTACGCAGTAGTATTAGAAAGTTCTCAATACAAATATATTGTAGAGATTTAACATATTTTTCATTTGGAAACGAGTTATTTCCGCAACCTAGCTTTCAACCATTCGGTACCTTCAGTAGATCTGTAAAAACAGATTTTCAAAGGATTTCAAACGTACAACAGGGATTTTCAAGATCGCGTGCCTAGAGATCTTAAACCGAACATTTCAAAATTAGTTTATTAAGGATCATAAACTCTTTCTTCCGTGTTTTTATTATTCTAACATGTACTATTCGTGTGATTACATTTGGACATTCTTTCTGATTCCTTTTTTAGTAATTTGTTTTTGTCATGGAAAAAACATTATGGCTAAATGTTTCTCTTGGCAGGATCTGCAAACATCACCACAGTTGTATGCTTTGGCTTTTTTATTATTATACTTTATGTCATATCGAGGTCTTTTTCATTTTTTGTTTTAAGTTTCACAGTGCTTACCTAGTTTGGTAAAATTTATAGTATTTTCTTGATTGAAGGTATATTGGTGGTTATTCCAGCTGTTTTAGAATCCATTTTTTAAATCCCAGATATGTTTTATTTGTCCACTTTTATCATGTACTTTTCCTTTGAAAATCACTCATTCTGTTTCACCAAGTCCGTTACCCCTACAGTTACATACTTCATTAGTGATATTATGTTGCGCGTAATTTTTAAGTTTCTAACATATTGTTTCTTTTTTATGTAGTTTTCTAAATACGTGTACTATTATAGCAATTTAATTGTATTTCTGTTGAATATTTTATTTAGTTTTAGGAATTGGTTATTAATTAATTTAAATAATAATTGCTCTATTTTTGCTTTATATATATATATATATATATATATATATATAACAATCTCTAAGAATAATGAATACACATTTGTCTCTCTCCGTTTTCTTTAATCATTTCACCCCATGCAAAGCAATAAACCATCTAAGAATTAAATGGTTATGGAGTGTGAAAGAACAAGTAAAACATGAGAGAACGATAGAAAGGTAACGTTTGTACAAATCTGAAATTCATGCACATGGCAATCGTAAATGAAATCATTGACTGTTGTGAAGTTTTAATAGTAAACAATCTTTAAGAATGTGGAAAAGTCTAATTAATTAGGAAGAAATATATTGTCAAAATATGGGTTAAATAAAAAACAGATGATTGAACAAACAAAACTTGTGATGAAATAGATCAGCCAAACAGAAATTTGTGTGTGTTATTTTGTCTTTGATTGATTTGTTTTCTGTCAATGCTATGCATAACGAGAAAAAAGACAGATGCTAAAAGCAGTGTTATTGTAATTACAAAAATATTATCGTGATCAATATTTACAATGGTATGCCAAAATATATTACCAAAACAATTTTCTTTTTCTGGTCAATTATAATAAAAATTGTATATGTTAAATTTTTGAAATTCAGACTGGCAATAAGATGACATCGGTTTATTTGGTAGTTTGCCGGTAAAAAAAAAACATCAATTCATGGGGTAGTGATGGTTAAGGTCGTCATCTGATTTTACTTTAAGTAGTACCTCCAATAATAGTTTTGTTCTGTTAAAATATTTATAAACCCTGAATCTACTAATTTAACTAATGGACCGATAATTTAAAAAAAATATATATTTTTGCACTATTTATTTATTCTATCCAACATTTTTTTGTGACTTATATTATTTTTTGTTTCTGTCGTCTATATAAATTAAATGAATTTAGAAAAAACATTGTGCTTGGCTTCTCTCTTATTGACAGGTATGTTACAGGTACACATGGTAGAAATCTTTAATTAACTAAAAAATATTGCCTATTCTAAATAGGTGCCATTACTTTTAATGAAGTTGATAATGAAATTGATAATATCATAATTACTTATTCAGAATCTGATGATGATATGAAAAAAAAGCAAAGATGAGTTTATTTTCAAAACCTACAACGAAGAATGATAAGTATATTTCAAAGAATAAGTTTGAAATATTACCTTCTGAAAAACTGAAAGGGCACAAGGAAGACCTCCACTCTAAAATGTTTTCACCAAAAGTGTGGGCATTCATATTTTTCAAGAAGCTGTGTTGCAGCTTATTCATTTTTATTGTTCATGAAGCTGAATATTCTGTAAGTAATCAAAGATAGACAGATACCGAAGAGGTATGTGTGTGCAGCTATTTATAAACTGAAAACATTTGCAAGTATTCAAACATCCAGTAATAGAAAGAAAAAAGGGGAATCTTGTGTGATCCTAAAATAGATAGAAAATGCAAAATGTCTGTCATATTAAAAAAAAGAAATCATTCCTTTAAACATCATTTAAATTATTCTGAGGAAAATGCAGCAATGGATTTTAATTTTAAAAATGTATTTTGAATTAAATTTATAATTACAGATTAAGAGCAAAGATGTATTGTACGTCCTGGATATGACAGTAAACTGTATTCGGTAGCAAAGCTTCTGAGTGGCAGGGTGTGAGGAGCATGAAACCACTTCCTAAATGCTGTTGTTCCTTGGTCCCCACTGACCCGGAATGGCAGCCCCTATTATCGACTGAGCAAATAGTTAACAACAAAACTGTGGTCAAAATCATAGAATTTTATAGAAATGTATACATATAAATTAACTTTTATAGAAAAATACCAACAAAATAAAGTTGAAAGAAAAAATGTTATAATAGATTTTTGAAAAAAAATAAAATGTTACCAGCAATACATTTTTTCTAAAATAAATGAATAAATAAATAAATAATTTTCATCAACATCTAACTAAATCAATCTTCTTTTTATAACAAAACATTAAAAAAATATCTTAAAACCCAACATTTTCGGCATTGAATTACCCACAGATGTTGATATGCTATTAAAAAACTAAAACACAAACTCAAAACAAAGATCTACTGGAATTATTCTCTTTCAGAGAATAAATTTTGATTAAAAGTGTTATATCAATATCTACCGATAATTATCCATATCTAATATCATTAAAATGTTCAAAACATTTGAGTGGTTTAAATAGTATTTAAAAGAAAATATTTTTATTAGTAAACGGATTTTAATATGGGTATACTGGACAAGCACACGGGGATACGTTAATATAACACGGATTTAAATTATTAGAAAATTGATTACTTTACAAAATAAAAATAATCCAGCTAATCGGTGATCAATATCCTTCATTTTTTAAATAAAATATCAATGTTTAGTTTCAGTCCGAACATCAAACAATGAAGATTGGAAAACAATTCACTATCTAAAAATCTGTACTGCGTCCAAAAGTATATTTTAATTCTCGCAAGAAAACATGTGTAGTCGATTGATTATTTAGAAAGATATATTCCCGATTTGCTGAATCAGAGAGAGAGGGAAAAATAATTAAACAATTGACACGAATATAATTGGTTGTCGGAGGGTTAACTATATTATTTGAAAGTTCGAAGAGTAGAAAAGTTTAGAAAGAAAAACTGACAAGCTTGTGCTAAATAAAATGTATCCTGATATATATATATATATATATATATATATATATATATATATATATATATATCCGTAAGATAAACGGTTGATACATTATATAGTGTCTGACTACAAATCTATGACTATGAAAACGTCTTATTTAAAATTATGACTGATGACCTGTTTTCTTTTCTAAATAGTAATACTACGACGGAAATACTAAAGTCCGTACATATATATCGACTAATATTTTTGCACTTTAGAAATGAAGTTCACTTATTTCTATGCTTTTTTGCAACTACTCTTCATTTTTCTATTTAATTTGCGTCAACGTTTTCGTTAAACCGATAGTGAATCTTTCCGTACATGTTTTGTAATAAGCGTTTTATGAGAGTTATTTTTGTGCAATTTTTAAAGGGATTTGGCCATGAGAGAATAAAGAACGTATTTGTTTTCATTCAAATCAATAACAACACAGAAAAACAGAACTTTGGCCTAAGAGATTAATCAAGCCTGTTCAAGATGAAAATAATAAAACAAACAAAATGAAGTTCACTACCACTAATACTGCTACTACTACTACAATTAGTTTTCGTACAACTACTACCAACAATGATAATGATAATAACTGGAAAATAAAATTATTATAATAATGATATAACAACTGTTATAGCAACATATTTATTTAAATGAAGTAATTATTTATATGCTTTATCCTAAAAGTGTATTAACATATAATTAAAGATAGTTGTATAGAATAAAACTATTTCACTAAAAAATGATTTCTTTGATCGATTAAATTGTCTCTATCAATGCATTTGTAAAATGTTATATTTTAATGAGGGAAATTCTGCATGGACTATATTAATTGAAATAATTTTATTTATATGACATAACATAACGAATGTTTTCCGAACGTGTCCTTTCCATCATAAAATTTCAAGAACATGAGTCCACTGTCCCTTATTCTCACTGACTTGCATAAAAAATTATGACACGTCCCTAAATCCAGAAAATCAATTAAGACATATTTCAGTTTGAAATAATGAACATAGACTTTTAGCAAAAGAATGAGCATCCCAACTTCCATTCTGTGCAACGTATCCTCTTATAAGTATACTTAAAATGTAGTTCATATGTTATTCTACTGGTAATTGTTTCTTCTACATCCGGGTATGTGAGCCGGTTGAAATAAAAAGTCATTTAGTCGAACATAGAATCTAAATATTGAAGTATGTTGGTAAAAACTAAAAATTCATAATTAAGTATGATTGAATTATAAGTAGTTCTAAACTGTGAAAATTTCATGGATTCCCTAATTAAAATTCTGATGTATTTAAATTTTTAATTTAATGTTTGAAAAAACTATTGATTAGTTCTAAGACAATAACATTATCCGTATAAATTTCTATATCGCATCGTTAAATAATTGAGCTTAACAATATATACGCAATATTGTCAAAACAATCATAAATATGAATGTTGGTCTTTATTTTAAGAAGTGCAAATAAATTATTTGAAATTGACTATTTTTTCTATCTTCTTTCTTCTTTTCGTTCTTTCTTAAATTTGCTTTTTGTGTCATTTCTCATCAAAACCGCGTTCTAACAAATATTTTACTTCATAATAATTAATTAACTATTCAAAAAATTATGTTATTTAATTTATGCTAACTGGATTTTTGGCATATGCCTAATTCTGTTTCCGACGTTTTATACGATTTGTCAGAAAACCGTCGTTTAGTAGCAGTTGACATATCTCGGGCTTTTGGCTAAGATCAACGTGTAGTAGCTATTCTTAACATCTTAATCTGATTCTCTTTTTCTCGACTTCTATCATTCTTTCTTTCATTATATCTTTCCTCATTGAAAACAGATAATTATATATGTTTATATTCACCTCTTTGCATGCGATATAAACAAACGTGTCTGTTATTAAGTATTAACAGGGCTTATTGCCCGTGCCAAATAACAAAGAGACAAGCTTAATTGTAATCAGATTAAAAGTCATAAAATTTGGTGTTAACGGCACTATCTACATTTAAATTATATATTTATCTTTCACATAAAAAGCAGTTAATCTAAAGAATTTAGTACAGGGTAAAAGTTTGAAAATTTAAATTATCATCTGAAGATATTAAAACAATCAGGTCTATCAAAAATTAAACAGGTTTATGTACATATATTCTATGGAAAACTATATTTACTTGTGTAATTATCGGTTTTAAATTTTCTATATAATGCATAATGTATATAGATGTCATCGTTTACTCGATGAAATGCCATCATAGCTGAAACTTTCAGAATAGTCTTATTTCAAAATAGATTTTATTTCACTTATAAATGAAAAATAATTTTTGGCACTTTAAAAAATATTGTAATAATATTCTGCATAGTCACACAATGAAACGGAAACCTAAAAAACTAAATTATACTGAGCCAAGAGTATAATCATTACCGAAGTCTTCCTGAAGAGAAATTAATTTTGAAATAGCAAAAAGCTAAAGAGGAGGATGCAAATAAATACAATCAGATGCAAACCGAAATTTCAGATAGAGAAACATTACATATTAGAAAACCAGCTGGAGATTTCTAAACAGCACAACAGAAGTCATTCATATTATTAGAGTTTTACATTAGCTCTTGTTTGTTGAATTGAAACCAAAACGAAAGAGAAAGTGAGCAAATTTGCATTCACTTTAAGAAACCCATCTAAGGTTATTAACTTACAAAACAGAAACAAAATCAAAAGAAAAAATGATTCAACAGAAAGAATGCAAATGAAATATGAAAAAAAAGTAAATGAATTTTAAAGTGTGGCTTGATTTATGAAAATCTAATAAAAAAATTCAACCTTGCTGATATTTCACAGTGACCAAAAGAAAAAAAAAAAGAAACAAAGGACACGGTAGAGCAAGTTTTTGGATTATTTGACTGAAATAGAAACATTAGAATATTATTAATAAAAAGTAATCAAACAAAATTGCAGCACATTATATATTCCCTTCCAATATAATCGACTTGTGTATTCTGATGAGTTTTCTTGAAAGAATATATTAAATATATACGCTAATGTGTCCTCGCGAAAAAATATATATAGGTATGGCTTATTATTTCTGGGAAAATGTAGATTTATATTTTTTCATTTATTTTAGCCTTTTTTTAATGTCAGAAGTGCTATTATAGATTCGTTTCACTCAAATTAACATAATGGAAATTGCAAAATAAATGAAACAGCAAAAAATGGAATTTTGAAAACTTCCTATCATTGTGCGATTGATTTTAGCCCGAAATTTTTATTTTTACTTCAAAATAACCTGTTTGAAGTTCATATTTTTTTCTCAACCGTAATAAATTTTGAATACAGATTTGCAAAAGGTATCTTCTTTCCTCAAACTCAACAAAATATGTTAATTAATTGAGATTTTCTTTAGAACTACTTTAGAGATACGGGTTCTGACTCTCTTTGCGATAACTCATTTAATTCTCAATATGCATTCGCGCGCACACACACACACACACACACACACACACACACACACACACACACACACACACACACGCAAACACACATACACACACACAAACACATACCAACACACAAACGTTTATGTATGTGAATATACATAAATGTATGTGCCTGCTTGTATATACATATGTGTGCGTGTGTGGGTATATACAAGTATGTTCAGGAGTGTGTGATGCCGCATGAATGTGTACAAGTGTATGTCTTAACCTCTCATTTCATATTAATTTGATGTTCATTGTATTATTGTTCCATATTTAGTCAGTAATAAAAGGATAGCTTACAATATGTGTAAAAGTTTACATCTTATTTAATAATTGACATAAATATAAATGTTTAATGTGTTGTATTCCCGATTTCAGGTTTATTGCTCACTATTTTAAAATAATTGATTTTGTTTGATAATAACAATACTACTACTACTACTACTAATAATAATAATAATATATTATTATTATTATTATTATTATTATTATTATTATTATTATTATTTTAGTAACCATATCCCAATGCATATATTAGTGAATATCAAAGATAATAATCGCTGACAAAAACAGCGGCATTTAATTTAATTAAAATTGCTAATCATATTAAATCAATGTAGGTCGATTCAAAATAGTGATGAACAAGCTAATTCAATTGACACTTTTTTGTATGGTAAAGAAATCCATACAACTTGTATAAAAAGCAATTAAAAACTCATAATCTAATAAAGATCATAAAAACTGTATAGAAAATGTATCTTCGATAATATTACTCTATGTATGTACGCACAAACACACACATACATAGCTTTGGGTTGTGATAATCTTTAGCGACAAAATAGTTTTTTTTTCAATATAGTGTACGAATAAAAAGATATTTTGACAAGCAGATATTTTATCGTAAAGTGCTCGATATTGCGATAGAGATAGATCGTTACCAGGATTAATATAAATATTCTGTCATTTTGCTGAGCGAATTCATGCCGAATTCCAAATTTCATGAACGCAGTATTAACATGCTTACCCTAGCCAGGGCTAAGTTTTCACTCTGCGGTTTTGTTTTGTTTTTGTTTCTCTTTTATATGAAGATTGAAGTTAACTGCAAATTCTGATCGGATTGATCTACAGGTGATTAATTGCTTTTACTTATTTTTTTTAAGGGTGAAGTATTTGCGGTTGATCAATTGTCTTTGTATTGTGCAGGTTTTTTTCTTGTAATTGATATTGACTTCTTTATATTGAGTAACCTCTTTTTTGTGCAGGCTTTAATTTTACTTACCATGTTAGTATAGATGACAGTTAAAGGAATTTCGTTTTTAGTTTAATATTCTTCTTCTATGAGACATATACTTTCAGAACTTAGGTGATCATGGTTTCCACGTCTCCCTATCCATGGTAGCTCTCAGCACGCTTTCTCCTGTTACATCAGGCAAAACCCCGTTCTGTCATCCACCTCCTCAGGATTTTCAAATAAGTTATCCGATGATTTAACCGGTCTTTTTTCCATCTATCTGGCCTCATATATCAGATTCTCCATGCTTCTTCCATCCTATTTAACACATCGTCATTGTTCACATATTGGCTCCATGATATCCGCAGAATCCTTTTGTAGAAACACATTTCAGTCTCTTTAAGTTTTTCCTTCAACTTTGATGATATTTTCCATTATTCACTGCCATATTAAAGAACTGACATCATATAAAATCCAGTACTCTCTTCTTTGTCTCTAAGAAATTTCCTGTCTCTTCTGGAACTCGTCATTTGCCATGCCAATTCGTCTTGGGATCTATTTGTTGCAAATTCTGTCTTTTGTTAGAACACTTCCCCGGTGTTTAAATTTTTGGACCTGGTTCATTTTAGTACCCACCCCCACTGTATTTGGCATTTTGGGGTGTTCTTTTTGCTGACTGATTGAAAAATATTGAAAGACTGTCGAACACACACACACACACACACACACACACACACACACACACACACATATATATATATATATATATATATATATAAGTGTGTGTCTGTGAATAAAATTGATCATCACAAGCAGAGTCAGAAAACGTTTCTTTCTAGACGATCTAAATTAAATATATAAGTGGACATTAAGTTTAAATATATCAAACTTTTATCAATCTGAAATGCTTCATTTATATTTTTGCTTAGGTAGTTTCTTCTTGTCACTCATGTTGAACTTATTTTATTGTGTTGTCTCGACTTTTTTCTTACCATGTATGACCGCATGGTGAAATATTTGTGTTCCTGTATATATTTCTGCATGTTAGATTTAATATGCGTTTTTTCCGTTTGATGGTTGAATCATAATTTTATGTTTTTTTTTTCGTTATACAGTGTTTGTGCGTTTATATTTATTATGATAATTTTGTGTTTTGTGCTGTATATATTTGTTTTTATTTTTATTTGCGTAGTAAAGAAGATATTTGTTTGAATGTCTATTTTTCCATGACTTCGTTTATTTTTTTTTTTATATAAAGAAATAAGAGAACTGACTGGGCATAATACCTGCTCTTTAATGTGATGTAGAAAATCCAAGGATGGAATGAGCATATTATTAAAAGAGGAAATACTCCAGCGGTGGGAAGAATATATTCCAAGAGAAAAGACAGCAACTTATAATACACAAATATGACGAACCGGAAATATTAAAGACAATCTTAAAACTGTAATGGTCGAACTGAAGAGAAACAAAGGAGATGGTCCAGACGGCCCAGGAAAAATTCGGCATAGAGAAAATCACCGAAATAATACCAAACGATCTAAGCATGTCGATTTTCATAATGAACCCAGAGTAGCCAGGTGCAAAAGAGTGCAACCTCCACTGAACAATCAACTTCATGAGTCATATTACAAACTTGATCGTCCGAATTCTAATAAATTGAGGGAGAATCAGTATCAGGCCAGAGATAAGATAAGAACAATGCAGGTTCGTCAAAGACACTGGAACAAGAAATTTATGATTAGAATGCTCGCTAAAAGGGCAATACAAATGAGGATGAAATTGTACATATGTTTTATCGATTATCTAAAGCGTTTGACAAAATACGCTACAAAGAATTGATAGAGATGCTCAGCAGCCTAGACATATGTCTTATGAAGAAAGAGGCGTAAGACATGGCTGTGTCTTTTCACCGGATCTTTTCAACTTGTACACCGATAATGTTTTGATGACTCTAGATGTTTTATCAGGATTTGTCATCGGGGGCCACATTTTGAACGACGTAAGGTACACAGTTGATACAGTGCTGATTGCAGACACAGTAAGGAAACTACAAGACCTTCTACGAAAGTTAGCTGAAGAGAGTGACAAAAGAGGACTACACATAAATCAGGAAGACAACTAATGTTCCTGAGACATGTAATGAGGAAGGAGGGATTTGAGAACCTGATACTAACAGGGTAGATAGAAGAAAAAAGAAAAGAGGAAAGCAACGGATAACATATTTGAAGTGCCTGAGCAGATGGATGCCAAAACTGGTGTTGCAAGGTGTAACAGATGAAAGCGTGCTAAGAGCCACCATGGATAGGGAGAAGTGGAAAGACCATAATCACCTACGTTTTGAAAGAACAAGGCCCATATAAGAAAAAGTCGAAGAAGTAGAACCAATTTACCCCAAGGAAGGTGATAACACTAAGCTGCCATTTGCTACAAGGAGCGAAAGAGAAATAACATTTTCAATCTTCCTCGTTAGAACTTGTCTTATATATAGATTCATGAACTGTGTTCAGATCACTCATATATTTAAAAACCTTTTTTTGTTTTTTTCTCAGTTCAATACCTCAACAAAATAAAACATTTAAATCTTAAAGTGGGCGACAGTTCGTCTGATAGTATAGACTGATGCGACAGATTCACAAAGAGTATTATCAAAAAACGGAAACGCATCATTTGAAAACTACAACAGCAGCAACAACTAAACTGGATAACCCTTTATTCGATCTTCTATTATGTCGCTACATATCACGAACAAAGAACTTTACCAAATACTGAAAAGACATATAACTTGAAAACGTTCAGTAACAGCATTGACTAAAATAGATAGTGCGCCAATGAGAAAATATATATTTGACATAATAAATATTTTGTCTTTCCACGATACTTTAAACAAATTGTTAGGAAGGTAACACTTTTCGAAAATTCGTTAACAGTTGCTTAAGTGGGAAAATTATTTTTTATAAGCTTCTTTACAAATAAATATTTAATAATTCATAAGCAATACTAACTTAAATATTCACTTTATGAATGCAGAAAAATTACTTAAAAGTCACCTTCCAAGCACAACCTAAGAGCAAATCAATGAAAGTAAATTAAAAACAATGATTTGTTGAGAGTTATTTTACTTTTCCTGAAGTTAAATTGCATAAAGAATTACTCATTTTGGAGATGATAGATATTTGCTCTGATGATCACTAAACATACATTAGGAATGAATAATCCTGGAAAAAAATATGCTTTTCTTTTGTAAATATTACTCAGTATTTGTTAAAAAACACATTAAATCAGTTTCGATCATTAAACAAATTACAAAAATCGATCATGGTGATCTTACAGGATATCAAGCATAAATTTTTTATTTGTTATTTAATGTAAACAAATATGTTGATATGCAACAGATGCAAGTTCATATTGAAATGTCGGTTCGCTTCCTCCAAAGCCTCAGGGAAACAGCTGCGTGTAATTTTTCATCAGCCGCAGTGAGATTATTATTATTATTATTATTATTATTATTATTATTATTATTATTATTATTATATGTTGCATTACTGCTTAAGGAGAATTTGCTTTTGCTCACCAATGCATTTTCTAAAAGACATGTAATCAATAAATATCATAATAATTAAAGGGAAAAAGTAAACGGTTGTAGAAATTAGTTTTCAATATATATATAAATGTTTGATTGAACCAGAATTAATGAGCAGAATATAACATTTTTGGGAACTGTGATGCCAAAATCCAAAGTTGAATATCAAAGGATGCATTTTGAAAAATAATCTTGATATTCGGAGTAATATTCAGCCACTTTCTTGCCGACGTTAAGCTGCTTTACTCTGTGTTTTCGATAAATATTTCATGGCAACTACACTGGTGATCTTTTTTTCTTTGGTGCTCCATTGGCGTGAATTTAAGTGTGCTACATGATTGGCATCTATATTCTACCATTTTACAGTTAAATTAGTTAAATATAAACCAGTTCAACAGTTTGTATTCTCGTACATTTCGCCTGTAAAAGACTCTAACATTATTTTCTTACCTGCAAGCTACAATCGTCAAAAATATGCAACGTCAATTGACATTTCATGCCTTCTTGAATTCCATTAATCTCCTGAACTTTCAACACCCTATGTGGCAAGTCTTTTCTCTCACTTTAACTATTTTGCGCTAGTCCCACCTAGTTTGGAATGGTATATATATATATATATATATATATATATATACATAGTTATCCGCAGACAGATCTGTTTCTCTGTATCACATCTCATCAGTACGCTTATACACCCGATTGCTTTTAGCCTGGATTGAAACCTGACCAAATTGACATCAATCGGCGATTCTACATCTGCGATATATATATATATATATATATATATATATATATATATATATACTTCGTTACAAACAGGGACATATTTCGTAGGGTGTTTTCGTTTGATTTCACTATATGATATTAAAAGTTGGGCAATTATTTTACATATATATAGGGGACTGTTGCTGCAGCGATGCAGTTTTATAGAAGGAGGCTAAATATATTACAGATATGTGAAAAATGAGGTAACGTCAAGGAAATTGGTAACCAGAACATATACATAAGAAAAAGAAACTATTAAATTCTCAATTAAAAATTATCAAGAAAGTCTGTTTGGAGTATATAACACCCGCAAAATATATCGCATTATGAGGCGGTATAGGAACACAGCGAAACAGTTAAGTTTCATATGTGATACACGCATTGACAGATCATGTCTCTTTCGAGATATGACTGACTGTGCAGAAGAATATCCTGCAGTAAGTTGCCATTGCATTCTGCTATAGAACCCAATCTCTCATATTATTTAATCCAAAAATTGGAGGGAAGAGACGGATTATCACTTTTCCCAAGGTTATTTGTGCGTTATTGAAAGCAAAGTATTCAAACTCGGCTCCTCCGCTTTCTCGTTCCGAGCCGATATCCACAACACTAATATAACGTAATATAACTTTCTGAGTAACACAATAGAAATATTTTCTTATCATTTTGACGTCACATGTAGATGTTGGTAGAATAATTGAATTGTGTCCCCAATACCTCAAAGTTTCATTCTCTTTTTGCAATAGAAATCTCATGGAATTACCTCACGTACAGTTGAGTAACTATCAACTAAAATAGGCAGAATATAAGATTTTTAGAAAGAGAGAATATCCATAATGTGCAAAACTTTAGCCTTATTTTAGATAATACAGATATTAAATTATATATGCAGAGTCTTAACAGACATCAGTCTAGTTGTCAAATCGTGCCTTTGCCTACTGCTATCTAAACCCTGACTTCACACCACCCAAAATTTTACTGAAAGATGATGATAATAATAATGATATTAAAAATTATATATATATATATATATATATATATATATATATATGCATGTGTGTGTGTGTGTGTGTGTGTGTGTGTGTGTGTGTGTCGGCGATTTTTGGTGCAGTTTATTCCTCCTCAAAATTATATACAACAGATCTGTCATCACAAGATAATCGAAGTATAGAAGTATAGAAACAATAATATAAAATAAAACTGTCTTATCTAAATGAATCGATATATAAGTAGTGGGAGATTAAAACACAAATATTGATAAGTGTTAAAAATAATACAAATTTATTAAAAAGCAATGTTTGTCCATATACTGAAGAAACAGAGCAAAGAAGTAGTAAATGAACAATCTTGACGCAATATCTGATGTTGATGCGAATTTCTTGATTTCTTTCCTTACTGATCTACAACAAATAATTTACAAAATCTGTAGCGCTATGATTGGAAGTTGAATGATAACCAGTTGTTCTCTCGTAAAAGCATTTCTCTGACGCTTTATCCCAGGCATATCTTATTGTGATTCCAGCAATTATATTGTCACGCCTTCTACACATGAAAACAATGACCTAAAGTTTCACCAAGATAGTTCAAGAAAATTTTTTGTTTTGTATCATATAGCGCAAACAGGTGATTTGCTTTGTAATCGGAGAAATTATATAATTCTGCTTGACTGTTTTGTTTTCAAAACTTGCGCTTTGATGGGCATCAATGTAGAATCGGGTTAGAATTTAGAGCCATCAATAAGAGGAAATATATTATAGTAGGATGATTTATTTTAAAAGCGTGTAATTTGAAGTGACATCAACTTAGAATCGGGTTGTACATAGAGCCAACGATAGGATGAAAAAATCATTGTTGGATGTTTTAATTTGAAAGGGTATCACCATAGAAACGGGTTATAATTACAGATGCCGATAAGATGAAATAAATTGTAGTTGACTGTTTTAGATTCTGTTGTGGGAATTTTCCTTTGCTATGATAATTGACTCGACTTGAATATACATATATTCCTGCCATAAAGAGACCAATTAGAGACATCAGAACTGATCCGTACGTTTCCGAACGATACCGACGTTACACAGAATAGCGTGTCAGTTAGCATAGTAGATCTGAGCTCCACCAAGCCAGAATAATATTACAGATATACTATTTCAACAAGGCTTCAATTCAGGACTTATATATATATATATATATATATATATATATATATATATATATATATATTCCTTACTAATCTTATTTCTGGATTATTAACCTGCGTTCCAGTTTGTATATTTGCGTTCAATATAACTTATTTTTTATCTCAAATATTTATTTTGTCGTTCATCATTTTTCTGTGGTTCTTCCCCTGGAGCATAGATTTCTAAGAGACATCACCTTAGAATGGGGTTATATTTAGAGTCCTCGATAGATGAAAAAAAGCCGCAAGAAAGAATATTAATATGAATTCTGAAATAAAATTTTATTAGAAGATTTTTGTTAATATATCATCATCATTTCTGTTTAAGCATTAAACGAACCCTCTTCAAGATTTAGACATGTATGTTGATACGATGTCTAAACCGATCGCGTGTGTCCGTATTCTGTGAGTTAACTCGAACGCTTGATTTGCCAGACAGCATCGCAGAGAAGAGATTAAAGTCAAACTTCGGTTAAAATGACGTATCTACTCTAGATATAAAGACGCATCAGAATATACACAGGTTACTATTCGGAACGCCTTTATATAAAATTCACCTATAAAAGGAACTCCGAGACGTTCTAATAACAACTATTTTATGTTTTATGAGCAACGCTGAAATTTTCATTTCTACACTTTCATCATCAAACATTTCTGATTTTGCCATGAGAGAAAATAAAGGAACACAACCGAATTGTATTATCATTGTTGGTGCTTTTTTGTTGCTGTTGAGTTATTTAGTTTCTTTCTAACACCGGTTGCTCTAAAATCTTATGTAGTGACTTCAAGAAACAAACATATTTTTATATCCAGCGAGTAAACATGAGATTAAAAAAATAACATTGCAGTCACTGGTTGAACAGAAATCTATGCTACTATTAGAAGAACCTCTGACCACGATGTTTTACAATTCAAAAATGTTAGCCCTGCCAGGAAGTTAATTAACATGTTTTTCTTTCCTTTTCATATATTCCACAATAACAACAAGCAACGGTGTTTTCGCCTGCCACATTCTAATGATTTCTATTTTGACATCCATATTTACTATCAAACTTTTTAAAAAATGTGTTTTTTTGTTTGATTTTTTTCGGCTTCACTAAAACATTTTTAAGAAGGCATGTGTTTTCAACATGATTTTAAATATTATTTTGGCTGGCAGATGTTTTTTACTTCTTTGTATTATATTAACTTGTGGACATAGCTTCAGCTGTTATATGTATAACAATAATTTACAGGTTTTTCCACAATTTTTTTTCGATTTCAAGATACCCATGTTCATTTATTTTATTATTCTCTTAAAAATATATTTAAAATTTTTAATTATTCCTTATATTTCTACATTCTTATTTATTTGTGAATAGTTGATTCGTTTTCGACCGCTTATCGTCTATTTGCAGATTATTTAAAGCCCGAATATTTTTTTAGATTATAAAATGTTGTTTGTGAGAATAATGATTTAGTGATAGCAGTGTTAATATTCAAACTCTAGCTGGAACAGTATACGTGAATTCGTACCATTTCCAAAATATTTGCCCGTAACTAATTACAACTACTCAATTAGAACTGGATCTCAAATCAGTAATTTCTGATCGTTATCCATTACCCTATCGCACATCTAAGTTTGCAACAACTGCTATTCCCAAGCGATAATCCCTCTTGGTAAGGAGCAATGGCAACATTGTCCAATTTTGCAGAGTGTACGGGAAAGGGTTTTTCAGTGGGATTTGTCCGCAATCATATCAATTTTTTAAAACTATATTTGCTTGTATTTTAAAAAATTGTTCATTATTGTTTTTTATTATTATTATTATTATTATTATTATTATTATTATTATTATTATGTGATTTTTTGGAGATGGGAAGAAATTATCGGCTGTCTAGAAACTGGGAATGATTTCATATATTTTCCTCGTATTTTTATAATCATTTCACTCCAAGCAAGGCAGAATTACCACTGGTGTGTAGGGGTTTACAGAAGAGGCGAGTAATGAGAAAGATGAACAATTTACAGAGATTCAGAGAATAAGTAAGAACAGGAAGAAAATGCAGGTGTGAAGTGGGCTGCATGAGAGTGGGGTGGAACGGAAGATGAACATGATACAAGTTTTATCATGGAAATGATGAACGAGATGGCAATTGATTTATATTTAAATTTTTGGAGATCGTAGTATAAGGTAGCGAATTCCACACGCGAGCAGTGCGGGCAAAGAAGCTGAGAGCTAAAACTTGCGGTTACATTTGATTTGTTTCACTCTAAAAGACCCCTAGTCTAGTAGCTCGAGTAAATTCATGCAGTGGGAGCACCAGGTAACTAAGCTTATCAGAGCAGAATCCCTGAAAGTATTTTTCATATAATATCTAGAAATTTTCACAATGCACGAACACTCATAAATCTTTCTCCGCGTGTCTAGTCTAAACATTGATCCTAATCTTTCCAGTATTTAGTATTTTTATTATTATTACACCAATATCCCAGCGGGTACGATAGTTTTCATCTATATCCCAGCAAAATATGCCTGAAAACCGCACGGGGAGACAGTTATAGCTTCAGCGTAACCCTGATGGCTCGTCAGAAAGAAAAATACCTCCCCTTTGATTGCTATCCACCAAGTGATTTACTTCGTACAAATGGAATTATGTGCCTTCTGTATCCCAAAATTTCAAAATCATCTTATCGTCTTATATTTGGTGGGTGCTTATTTCCAGCTGAGGAATATATTAATCGTAAACACGATATGATTTTAAAAAAAAGTACATTACTCTAACTATAAAAGAATTCACTTTATATAAGAAAAATTGCGTAAATGTTTATGTTCTGTATTCGTTGGATCGTTGTGGAATATTACTAAACGTCATTCGTGATTGCCAGTGAAAATGATAGGAATTTACTAAATTGTTAAATAATATTTTTCTCGGTGTGGAATTTTGCCAAGAAATGTATTATGCACTGGGCAAAGCAGAGGGATGTCGCTTGCAGCAAAACGCAAATGACAGATTTTGTTTTGAGAAACGGGGGTCAAAAAAGGTCAGTGACCGAGATGGTACAGAGTACACCGGAAATTCGATGCTCTAGATGTCTAAACGGGGACAATTATTTATGTTGCTTCAGCTGTCACAGAGAGTCATTTAAATATTTGAATTTAGCAATTCGTGGACAAAAGTTGGAGACGGAAGGGCAATCCAGTGCTGGCTGGCTGGCTGGCTGGCTGGCTGGCGGATTCTATGCGTTTGTTAAACCCACTCCACAGACAACTCACCGATGACACATAAAATAAAATATGGAATATTTTTATGTAAATATGAAGAATTGATGTCTGGTGATTATTATCAATTGTGAAAATCGTATTATTTGTTTCACTTTGGGTTCAATTTATATTGATAAATATCAAAATTTTGTTTGAGTAGATTCTTGCCGAATGGATAGCAGTTTATATGTATCATCAATTATGAGATGAAAAAGTGGACAATCGTGAGGTACGTCAAATTGGTATTAAAGTATACAATTTTCGAAGAAAGTATATAATATGTGTTCCCCCGATGAATTTGTTGAAATTTTATTTTCGATTTCGACAAAGAGAGTAAACAACATGTATTCTTTTTTCAATATGTTTTACCATGTATCTTTTCTAATTATTTGACCTTTGCGCTTCCCCTCTACGAAACTCTCTTTCAGCGCCTTGCTTTTCTGAGAACTACAATCTTTAAAAACGTAAACGCGTAGACAATCCTCATTTTCTTTCCCCTGAATACTTTTTGTTTTGCTATACTTTCTACATAGTAATGATTTATCAGTTCCCTTCTCGTTCAGTAAAAACTTGCGTCTCAGTGGCTTCATCTCCTTGTTTCGGGTATAATTATTTAAAAATTATAATTATGGAAGTTCAAATAAAGAGAACAAATCTTATTAAATAACAAGCCATTACTCATGAAATGATCGTTGTATATGTAGTGTTAAGGTATTAATAGTTGACCGGCTGACTATGTATGTTTCTACACTGTAAAAAGTGTAAGATCTATTTTACACTGTAAAAAATGTATCAGATACCTGATTTTCGTAAGTGAAATGAATATTCCTCTAAGTAGACACATAATACTGATAGTAGTATAATCAATATATTATCTCATATTGCAATTATCGTATTATGCAATACGATATTTGCAGTACAAGGAAGTATATTGATTTTACTACTATCAGTGTTATATCTTAGAACATAAATGAATAATATTAATTTATATACAAATATGTATATTTTAAATATGTAAGGCTTAAAATCAGTTCCTATTAGCTATTAATAAATGGCCCGCAATAATTCTATCTTACATTTCCAGGTGAATGTCTTTATCATTTTTTAATGATTGGTTAGAAGATTTAATGTTTCTATTTAAAATTCTTTGTACAATCATTTGTACATATTCACACATCTCAAAGAGAATATGCATATCTGTGGGTTCAGAATATGTGTATCTGCTGCTTTTAGCGGGATTAGTTTGTATGTTCTACATAAATTAGGCCTCGTTCCGAAATACAATCTTTCTACTTCCACTTACCATGACTGTGATTAAATAATATGAATCGTATAAGCAAAAAATAAACGAGTAATATAGATAATGCTTGAAATATTAAGCAACTATGCCTATATTCTAATTGTTACTATCACTTCTATTATAAATTTGCCCGCCCTATTATGATCGATTAAGATATTTTTTTCATGTGGGCAAAGTTGAACAGAAAATCCTAAAGTTATACTTTCCTAGTAATCGCACGTAAGCGTATATATATTGCTTGGGCGAGAACATGACTGTGTTAAAGTAATATGAAGCCACAACGGAACTCATCGATCGACATGGGGCAACGTGCTCCTAAAGCGAGAGTGAATGAACGCTGACTGATTAGCTCATTTCTTGATGTGGCATGTGCCGCTTACTGGCTGATTTGGACGGGAAACTAAGCAGTAACGGCTTCAAAGAAGGGGGACATCAGCAAACTCAATTCTCTTTTATATCCGCTATTTAATTCACTCTACTTTCTTTTTGCGGAGGTGGAGATTGATGGAATCTATTCGCTTTTCGCCGCAGATTGCTTCATCAGGTAAATCGACTTCTTGATTTGATCACTTTTCTTTCCCTAAAGTCAAAAGGAGAAACTTTCGAGCACGTGTCTGCAAAAAGCTCTTCCAGAAGATACAGAATTTAGTAAATTTACATTTAAAACACTATACTTAATAAATTGCTTACACAATGATCAACAGAAAATTGAATGAATGGAAACTGATAAATTAAAGTATATTTTCAATCTCTACGTGGCAAACGCTTAGTTCAGTATTACCAGATGTATTAATTTAATTTCTTCACACCGAAAGAGTCCAAATCAAATAACTGTTTTCTGCCGACATAAACTAAATTTTGTAGTTTTAATTAGTATAAATTTTAAAAGAATCTCTAATTGGTATTCCATAAGAGAATAAAAAAACATTGGAATCTAACAAAAAATATTTAAAGCAACAGACGTATTCATAGCGATTATTTTTACCATGAATATAATATATAGGGAAAATTAAATCAAAGCACCTATGCATGTTTTTATTTTTATTGTCACATTTTTTCGGAACATTTTTCAATGAATATACTAATTTATAACTAACCATTTCACAATTAAGAAAATATGAGTCTAACTTTTTTGCACAAGATCTCTTAAGAATTTATTACTAACATTGCTACATTTATCAAAGTAATAATATTAAAAGATACTGGTAATACTTTCTTGTGAATATTCTTTTCTAAATCTATATAAAAAAAGTATCCATTAAGGCAATAAACATTTATCTAATGTCATGATAAAATTGATATCTAAAATATCAATTCAAGAATGTAAGCCATTTATGCTTTGTCTCATTCAGGCTTGTTAATTTTTAAACAATCTTCAAAATCAAGCAAGATATATCTAATTTGGCCAATATAATATTGCATTTTGAAATTATATTTATTTAGAGATAATTGGATAATCATCGGGAACATTTAATTGAGAGCATCGCTTTTCAACTCTTTAAAATTCTCCATAGAGATATTCTTATCGATGTAAATGCGCTATTGCCTCGCTTCTGTAAACTTTCGTGGAAAATAAGTTGTATTGTGTACACACTAAGATATATCCAATAACGATCATGTCTCAAATGATATTCACGCTTGAAATGCAAACTAACACGATTTATCTCTCAAGTATTTAGCAAGTCACCATAAAATATATATAATATGCGCGGTACTTATTGGAAAGCGCTCAATATCAGTGATAGAGCTGACATATTCATATAGATAGGTGTGAAATTGTGACCCTGGGTTTCACGCTCTTGTGATCATCAGAGAAACTGATTAATTTAAAAACAAAATTGGCTATATGTAGGTTTGCGTATTATGGTGTGTTTTTGCAGAAGTAGGAGGAAAATTTAGAGGAAGATTTCTCGTCGTGACAGACGGAGACATATATACACATTTGTAAACCAATTGACGTGCGCAAAGACACACATACACGCGCGGCCATCCACCGGGGCTCGCACAAACATAACTACATGCAAACCGTATGAGGCTTGGCATATATATGTATATATGTGAGGTTGCGCACATATATACGCATTCGGTTGGTGTATTCAAATATTGTAGCGATGTCAACGCGCGGACGGTTGTCAATTTCTTGCCAACATATAGTATATAAATAAAGCCAAGGTAAGTACAAACAACAAAACAATGTACTACATCGGTGCCAGTGAGGAACCATTTAAGAAAAGAAGAACAACCACAATCATTCATTCTTCAACAGAAAATACTCGAAAAGCACTACATTATACACATACGTATGGCATCTAAAAGAAAGAAATATTTCACCAACCATAAGCTGGAAAATATTGGAAAAAGCACTTGCTTAGAAGAATATAAAAAATGCATACTTTGCCTACAATAAAAAATAACAATTGTATCTCATACTCCACAAAAGAACTTACTAAACATAAGATCAAAAATAATTTCCAAATGCAGACATGAAAATAAATACTTATTATTAGAATTTATAGCAAACGGTGAAAAAAACCCACTGATACTATAATCCAATCAATCATTCTGTAGTTCAAACTACCATCATAATAATTGCATTTATTGTTATTATCATTCCACATCCATGACCAATAACTGCTATCGCTTTACAATAAATATTTGCTACCACAACTGTTATTATCATCAAATCCACACGAAATATTATTATCGCTGCATTAGTCCGCAATCCTCATTAATGTAAATTACTCCTCTCTTCCGCAATAAAATTAATACTACCACATAAGAAATAACAAGCATTCTAATCAACGAGTTTGAGGACAAGTTTGAATGCTTTGCCAGTAGATTCTCTACCAATTCGTGTCTGGATTCCTCTGGAGTCCAGACACCCGATTTCCCAACAAGAACTGAGGCCCAATTGAATGACGTCCACATCACCCCCTCACTGATTTCTAGCATAATATCCAAACTTGACCCTCACAAAGCGAGTGGTGGGGACGGCATCCCAATCATAGTCTTGAAGAAATGTGCCCCTGAACTCTCCTCTGTCCTTTCTAAGCTCTACAACCTCTGCCTATCTTCCTCCTGCTTTCCTGCCTGTTGGAAGTCTTCTACTGTGGTTCCAATATTCAAGAACACTGGTGAACCTTCGGACCCCGCGAATTACCGCACTATCAGCCTTCTTCCGATCTTCGGCAATGTGTTCGAAGCCATTATCAATGCCGAGGTTACTCAGCATCTCACGGCCCACGGGCTCCTCTCGGACAAATAGTATGGCTTCCGCTTCACCAGGTCTACTGCTGATATGCTAACGACCATCACCGAGTATATATACCAGGCTCTCGACGAGAATGGTGAAGTCAGAACTGTCGCTATGGATATCTCTAAAGCATTTGAGCATGCCAGCCTTCTACGGAAACTGCGAAGCTATGGCATTACTGGACTTTTTTTGGACTTAATCCAGTCATTCCTCTCCAACCGTACACTGAAGGTGGTTTTAAACGGACATGCCTCCCAGAACTACCCTACAAACACGGATGTACCCCAAGGCTCTATCCTAGGTCCTACGCTCTTTCTAATCTATTTCAATGATCTCCCCGATGCCATAAGATCCCCGATGCCATAAGATACCACAATATACGCTTGCCTCGATAAAAAATCTGGTGTTGATGATAAGCCGAACCTCGCGGCTGAACTTGAAAAGGACCTCCAATCCGTGGTGTATTGGGGTAGGAAATGGCTGGTAAAATTCAATTCTTCCAAAACGAAGCTGCTGTCAATTAACCATCACAGACGACCGCACCTCCCTCCCATTAGCATGGAACAGGCATGCCTCCCAGAGAGTAAAACACTACGCCTGCTTGGCCTGACACTCTCAGCGGACCTGAAGTGGAATGACTACGTCAAATCCATTGCTGAATCCACTGCTATGATAGTTGACTCTCTGTGCAGAATCTTTCCGCCTGAATCTATTCTTCACTTATAGAAATCTCCCATCCGCCCGTGTTTTGAATACTGCTGCCACATCTGGTCGGGTGCCCCTACTATTCTCCTCGGGCTTCTTGACAAAATACAGCGAAGTATCTGTAACGGGATTGATACCGACTTAGCTGACCGCCTGCAGTCACTCTCCCACCGGCGTGACATTGGCTTCCCTGTGCCACTTCTATAAATACTTTCATGGCTTCTGCTCTGATGAACATAAATCACTGGTGACCCCTAGGTGTGAGTTTGCACGAGATACTAGATTGGCAACGAGGTCCCACTCTTTTACTTTGGAACCGATGAAATGTAACCGCAATTTCTACTCCAATAGCTTCTTTTCTCGCACTTCCAGCCTGTGGAATTCCCTTCCGCATGCTTCCCCGACGGCTATGACCTCCAGGAGTTTAAATATAAGGTCAATAGACACTTCCTAACACACTAACCCTCCCATTCTCTCCAACTCTCCCCCTCTGTACACCTTAATTCGTCTATCGCCCTGTGTAACCCCCTGCGCTATAGTGGCAGTGGAATGCCTTGCTTGGGGTGACATGATTAAAACAAATTTAGAATTTCTACCATTTAAATATGTGCAATCACAAAAAAGAAGCTAACAACCGACCTTAAAATAAAAATATAACAATACAACCTTAAAAAAATAAAAATAATAGCAATTTTTACCTATCATAGTTTCACACTGACCACATCAAACATATATATGTACGCACGAGAAATCGACAACTGTCCGCGCATTGACATCGCTATATATATATTTACCGAACAGGCAGAAAATAACCAGTGGGAAGATTAAGTTTTGAGACAAAACTTCCTGATCGGTATGAAGGCATCAGTGCCAGCTTTCACCCAGGAAGAAATCTCAGAGGCGCAATCATCAACTGGGAGATTGAACACTTTTCTCCAAGGGACGTCGCATAAGAAATCTCAAAACGCGTCCCAGTCAGCTCTTTAGTAGCAGTAGGAGATCTTGTAAGTAAGCGGCTCCTGGGGGAGTGAGAGTGGTGAGATATATCAAGAGAAACAACAAAATGATCAGATTTGTCGAGAGGGCAAAACTGCGATACTTGGCAGGAATCAGGTACAGAAGTGAAGTATAGATCTATTAGAGAAGCGTGTCCTGAAGAGATGCTGGTAAATCGAAAAAAAAAGTGTACTGAAGGGATATTTGGAAAGCGTTTAGAAATGTTTCCTGAAGAGATGCAGCGATATCCACATTTTCCTTGGAATTACTTTTTGTCCACTGTTCTTTATTATGAATGAGAACAGATAATTTGCATTCATTATGATGTCACACTCCTCTTATGACAGATCGAATATACAGTTCCAAATTTTAATTCAGTAACAGATATTTTCCTTGATATCGTTGGGTAATATTTCTTAAAATATAATTGAATTTACGAACTTTTTTTTACATATTACAAAACCAATTTGTTATATTGGTATAATCGGTCAATGGATTTAATCCAAAGTACTCCAGTGTTTATAAAAAAATGAAAAAGCGATTGCTCCATGAAGTAAAAACTTTATAATCATATTCAAATTTCCATTAATAAATCTTTAATAAATTTGGAAATGAGTTATTTCCGCAACCTAGGCTTTAACATTTCGGTTTCTTCAAAAAAATATAATAAAGGTTTTTCCGTTCTTCAAAAGTATTAACAGGGATATATATATATATATATATATATATATATATATATATATATAAAGCAGTTGTTTTGAATTGTAATTAAATATAATTTAGTCGATTATTGTGTGTGCTTTTTTCGATAATTTATATTTGTATATTATTTTGCTATTCAATACAATAACAAATAAATAATGATTATAAGCATACATATAGAAAATTTATGTTTCCGCGAGAAGCCGGGAAATTCGTATGGTTTAAAGTGCAGATTTATTGTTGTTATTATTCTTATTTATATTAGTTGTTTTTTGATTGATAAATTGACTGTCCATAATTGAATTTGTGACGCTACACATGCTTCGAGTCTAAAGTTGACTCTCTTCAGGCGAAGAAACTACTGACTTAATTATCGAGGTGCTTTTACCTTTCTGATGGTCAAGATAACATATATAAAAGTAAAACAAGTGATGACCAACCAGGTCAGAGAGTTTATATGTATGGATTATTTTTTTTTTCTGACGCTTACGTTTTCTGGTGCCTTCCTTGTCTGTAAATATTTTTTTTTTCATTGACTTGCAAAATTTGATTTCGTCTTTATACTTTAAAATTCTTTTCATCTATTTTTACATTATCGGTCATCTAGTTATATATATATATATATATATATATATATATATATATATATATATATATATATATATACTAGCTGGGTTTAATGAAAGCTTTAAAACTAATTCATGGACTTGGAGCTCAGACTCTTTGGACGTTGGCACTAAAAATATAGGTTACTGAAAGCCGTAGATTGTATTCAAATTTGATTTTCGGTATCAATGTCAAATACGTTTTCCGTCGCAAACTGAATATTGAAAGTTAAATAAGTTCTCTGAGTAACTGGTACCATGGGTGAGACTAAGAATTACAATTATACCGATTTAGAGCAAAACCCGAAGAAAAAAAAAATACAAAGGCCGAAAACCCGATTTTGATCAGACCCCATAGGATATAGGGGCATCTGTTTTCAATATAGGAGTCCAATATGTCATCCAAGGAGAAAATAAACTAAGTCCATGAAAACTTACTGTATTCATCGGGAGTAAAATTGGAGAAAAAGTCATATTAATGGCTGAATATTGGTTTCTGATCAGATACGATAGAATATCGCGGTAGCGATATCCGATAACGGGAAAAATGAATCGTCTGAGAAGATTTACTAATGTTTAGGACTAAAAACTATAAGTTTACCAAGTTAGAGCAAATTCTGCAGCAAGATCCACCATAAAAATCTGAAATCCTGATCTACCGCGATATCGATTTCCGATATCGTGGAAAAATCGGAAAAATAAGTAGCCCATGACTTGAATAGAAACCAAAAGAATATTTGTGTGAAAACTGTAGAAAATTGTTGATTTGTATAAAATACATTCCGTCACACACACACACACACATACACACACACACACACACAAGTATCTTGCCTTATATATATATATATATATATATATATATATATATATATATATATATTGAAATGTAAAATGCAGAGTCGGCAAATGTTGCAAATTTAAATTGATTATTATCAACATTATGTTATTACAGCCTGTTTCATGGTTGTAAGCATTATTAAGGCCGGAAGATTGTGTTCAAGCGCGGCAAATTCTGTCTGTGTGTGCGCACGCGCTTTGTTGTGCGTGTGTGTTCTCGGTTGGATGTATTGTCAATGCGTCATTATTAATATGCATGGAATTCTATATGTTAAATTCATAAAACAGTTTCCTCTTTTCCTAGTCAGTAAAGTATAAAAAAGACATAATTAATTCCAGTAAAAAATAGCTGACCTTCTTAATATTTCAAATAGTTGCATGATGTAAAATCTAATCACTGAACAGATAATTCCGATGAATTAAAATTCCGACAGCATGTTGAAAGTTAATTTAATTTGAAAATTATCCTTCGATATGCAAAGCAGACATTTCAAATCCTAACCAGTAAAAAGCATGTTCGTTAGCAAGAGAAATATCTCAACTGTGCTCTAAACTGGACACGTCAGAATCAATCAAGTACAGAAATATCGTTATCTGGAACTTTCCATAACTGAAGTCATGAAATACGACACAAATATATCCCTAAATTTTAATAAAATCTTAGCAAATACGGATATTTGTTGAGATTGAACAGTAATTAATTAGTTAATTTTTTATAACTATCCAAATCTATATATATATATATATATATATATATATATTGTTTGATTTTATTAAGATTTAGCGACAACGTTGGTATTTTTTTATTTTTTTGACAAGCAGGTACTTGTCGTAGTATAGTGGACTTCTTGGTAGAGATAGAGCGTTAGTAATTACAAGAATTTTATCATTTTAAATGAGCAGGTTAATGACAACGTCTAAATTTATAGCAAATAGCTCTGCCGAGTGAGACCATAAGGTTTCTTCGCGAAATTACAAGTCGGTATAATACTGCTCAGTTGAAGATACAAACAAATATCTAGTTACACCAAACGACCATAGCCCAAGGGTAGAGTCGACGACTGGCGCCATTCCGGTAGGGTTTCAATCCTGGGTAAAAAAGCAATCGGAGTCTAACCGTACTGATGAGCTCTGATACTGCGGAACAGATCTGTCTGCGGATGGCAATATATATATATACAAGGTCAGCGGCGAAATACGTATTATCCATGAAATTGTAGAATATCAAAACATTTCTAAATTATATTACGCTGTTAAATTAAATAAATAAATTTAGCATTTATTTGAGATTCTATCGGAATTTTCCTGACTAATATATCATATATCTACGTTATATATATATATATATATATATATATATATATATATATATATATATATATATATATATTCTAAACATATACTATTAAACATAAGAGACAATGAATGTCTATTATGTTTAATCATGAGCCGTTCTAAACGTCGTATTTTGGCTTTAATTTCAGTTGAAAATAAAGACAAAATCCCTCCAACATTTGGATTATTTTTTATTAATTTGTTTCTAAGCTTTCGGCTTACATAAGCCATCTTCAGAGAGGTTATTTAGATTGTAATACAATAACATACACCATCTCTGACGATTTTATTTTGTGCCGACATAAAACTCTGCTTGGCAACGGCAATAGTTACCAAAAATAACAAACGCTGTTCTCAAATTTGCAATGCGGTTTTATGACGTCACACCGCGTGATAGCGCAAAATGTCAACAAAACCATGTAGTCAAATGCAATATATATAGTGTATGATAAGGTCTTGAAGGAAGTCATTTTTTTGTAAAATAAAGTCAGATAAAGAAATTGTTGGGCATTACCTATTTATTATACATTAATATTTCGAAATCAAAATCTTATTTTCAGAATGGCAGGAGAGCTTGCGTCCGAGTGAGTCCGTGCCTTTATATATATATATATATATATATATATATAATTTGTACAATTTATTTTTATTATAATACTCTGTTACATTCTAGTTCAGAGTTCGCAACTGATTGATATCTTCCGTGGAATGATCACTATCACTTACAAGTATGTGGAAATTGGTGACTAAAATTTGTTGTTACGTTTACGTAGGTATCGTGTAACAGAAGAGGCGTCGCTTTAAGCATTGTCACTTTGAAAAGCGTAGGCCATGCAATTTGCCAATCAAAGGCCCTGGGATGATAAATTTGTCGTTTCAAGACGGAAATAAAAAAAACAAATCAGACAATCATCAAATTACAAAAATGGTTTCTGATTTGGAGGATTCGCGAATAGTTTCGCTTGATAAATTAATCCTTTGTTAATAAATATTTATCATTTTCTACCAATGCACCGTGTTTCTAGCGGCAATAAAGAATATGCTTCGTAATGCCTTTGGATTGAAATTAGCTAAAGTCTCGATAAGGACTAAAAACATACAGAACGGCAATAGACGGCAAATTTTCACCACCGGCAATGTGACTTCAAAGAAATTTCTTAATTTTTTTTACCAGTCACCCTCATCGAGCTATATGTCATTTACACTTTTTTCAAGAAGCTAAGTGATATTATACACTTTTTTACGTTACACGCACAGTTTTCGTTCTCACTATCTACCTTGCCTCATGTTTCTTACACATGCACGCGAAGAAATCACATATCATTTCATCTTTACAAACAACTGCAAATAAGTAGCTTTAACACCTATACAGACTGAAAAACATATTTAAAACACGAAAATTAAATTTTTCCTAATTTTATAGTAAAATATTTCTCGCCAAATCCGAAACAATTTCGTTATAATTATACAAGTCGTTAAGTAGTAAAAATTCCATCATATTAATTTGATTTTAGATGTCTAAACAAGTCATTGAAAAGGAACATTAGCATACTAAAGTCATAGTTAAAGATTTTGCTGAAATAAGTTTTAAGACTGATTTAAATTTCATGATAACCCAGCGAGATGTGGCTAGCAGATTGAGTGTTTCACGAAACAAAGGACAAATATTCCAAATGCATTTTGTCCATACAGGGAATGTGCAAAATATAAAAAAACAAAAACATGAAACCACAAATAAAAAAGGATATGAAAAAAAATTATTCTACTAGTAAACCAAATTTAATGGCCAAAAAATTATGTGAGAATGATGTTTTAACAGTGATTTACCTGTACCTCTAGGCTGAGTAAATGAAAACATCTAAACGTATGTATAGCAACAACAATCAAAATCGAAGTACAAGTTTGAATTTTGCAAAATAAAATCTTACGTGCGATGCTAGAAATGGGCAAATAATAATTTCAAGAAAGAATACAAAATAGAGTCAATCAAGTAAGTTTCATACGTGATATACACTTAGACAATCGATCCTCGAAGCGACATAACTGAATGACCAGAAATAATTCCCTCAATAGGTGCCATTACATTCTGGGGTAGACCGGGTGAGAACCTAGGCCACAGCAACCGATCTCTCTTGCCATTTAACTCATAGATAGAGGAAAACGAATTAGTACCATTCCCAAGTCTATTTGCGCGTAAGTGATTGCAAAGAATTCAACTGGAATTCGAACACAAAATAGAGAAGCTTTCCAAAGAAATATATCTAAGAAAGCAGAGGCAAGATGAAACATTTCAAGAATTATGACATAAAGCATACATTTTTAAGAATTATTACCTTCTGTAGATTAAACCGAATGCTATGCAAATAAATTGTCCTCCTGCTTCACTCGTGTCTTATCTCATCTTAGAACGTAGTCTTCTCTGCAAATAATTCAATATTTTAACATCAGACGTAAGGAAATTCATAAGTCATTTGGGGATCTAAATTTCGATGTTGTCTCTGCAATTAGTCTAATAAAATGTGCTCATGAACTGTCTAACTGTTCTCTCTAAACTCTACAATAAATGCCTTGTGCTTTCTTGCTTTCTAGCTTCATGGACATCTTTCTCTGTAGATCCTGTCTTTTAAAAACTATGCTAAAACTTCAGATTTATAGAATTATTTTCCTACTGGAGTTTTAACTTTTTTTGCAGATTAATATATGTTTCTATCAACGTCGAATTGATTAAGCATCTAAATTTGTACAACCTGATTTCTGATAAACAATATTGCTTTCGTTTATTCCGGTCAACCACCTATGAGTTAACGGTTATTACTTGATTGTCCATCAGACTTTAGCTAAAAACGTTTAGCCAATATATTTGTGTGTTTCTATGAGTCATCCTTCTCCAGGCATAATGAGAAGCCATCCATGTATTATCGATATGTGGATGAAACGTTCTGTTTATTTAATTGTAAAGCTGAGGCTGACTCTTTTCTTATTATTTTCAATCAAATACAACCGTCCTTAAAGTTTACAGTTGAAAAGGCGTCCGAATGTTGTTTGTCATTTCTTTATGTTTGTGTACATCGGAAGTATCCAAATCGTAGAAACATAGGTCACGTAATATCTCGTTTGCAAATGAAATATATTCACATTTGGGCTCGTGGCCGATTGGTTTGGCTGTTCGTTTCGGTTATGGTTGATTAATCAAGGAAATTATTCCTTTGATGTTATAGGAATAATTTGTACGTGTGTGTCTGATGTGTGTACGTGATAAAGAGAGATATACAGAGAGACAAAGAGGAGGGAGAAATGCAGAATAAACGGCCGAAGTGATAGTATACCATTTATTGGCATAAAGGACATATATAATAATAATAATAATAATAATAATAATAATAATAATAATAATAATAATAATAATAATTTCGCCCGAGAATGTTACATAAGAGGTGAGTGACGAAGAATACACCGGTTCCCGACGGTTAACCAAAGTTAAGCAACATCGAAACTGGTCAGTATTGAAAGGTGTGACCACTGGAGAATACCGGGTGCTATAAGCGTAAGGACCAAGAATGGTCCACCGGTCCTCCAGGCTTGGGTGTTGGATGCAGGGCTAGCAACCCTGCCCAGTAAAAAACATCTGAGTTTGATGGATAGATGATGATGATGATGAGGCACAAGTTACATATGGTGTCAGAGAATGAGTAAGAGAAGGGTGAGATAACTGATGTGAAGAGGGCTGTATGAGAGGAGAGCTGAAAAGGAGAATAACAAGATAACAGGTGTGTCAGTAAAATGATGTGAGTCAAAGTGAATAGAGTTATCAATTGCCATTGCATTTATATTGGAGATTGTAGCTGCCTGGGAAGCAAGTATACAGAAGCAAATTCCACAGGCGGGAAATACGAGAAAAAAAAACTAGTGGAGTAAAAGTTGCTGTTAGATTTGATCAGTTTTACTGTAAGACAGTGCGATGTAATCGCCCTTTTTTAGCTCGACTAAATTCATTCAGAGTGGATACCAGTGAGCTAAGCTCATTGGCGCGAAAGGCGTGAAAGTATTTGTAGAATAGACAAAGTGAAACCTCATTACGTCGGTAAAAAGAGATTGAAATTTAGTTATCAGGTTGGGATATATTACAATTGGATATTTTCGGTTGGACTTTCTTAAGCACTCGGAGGTAATGAGCAGGGACATCTGACTAGATTTGAAAGCATTATTCAATGCACGGGCGGATGGCTGATTTGTTTATATGCGCATGATGGCTTCAGACGACAAAATATTCGTAGCCGTGCAGCGTGAACCGACATTCATTGCAGAGGATTTAGCTATAGATTCGATGTATCTATTTCTTAAGAGCCGTCTGATAGTGTTGAGCGGAGAGGGCGCAGTGTTTTGCTTTCAGGGAGACTAGCCTGATCCATGGTGGTGGTGGATGTGAACAATTCTGTATGGTTGCTAAGGTATAGCAGCTTCGTTTTGGAAGCATTAAATTTTACGAGCAATTTCTTCTCCCATTCCATGAAAGGACAAGTAGGAAAGCAGTGTTTATAATCTAACGTTTGAATTTATCAAGCTGATTCAGAAATTCTTTAAAAACATCTTTTAAGAATTACTTAAGAAACTTGTTAAAGTGAAACATGTTAAAATAAACACACATATTTTCTTTTTTTTTTTACTAAACTTTATTCATCTTGTCGGAATCCGACCCATATATACAAGACTATGCGGATGACTATATATATATATATATATATATATATGAAGTGCATTGATTATTTACAATAATAATTGCAAATCGCCTGAAGGCAGCACATAGCAGAAACCTAGGTCGCGAAATAACTGTATAACTGTTTCACAAAAGAAGTATATATATATATATATATATATATATATATATATATATATATATATATATATATATATAATTTGTTTGTTAAGCATTATCTTGGTCGATAATTATATTTGAGCTAATGATTATTTTTTTAGGAAAATATGCGTTCTCGATTAAATTTCAGATCATTCTTTGGATATTGTCGAGACATCAAGGTGAATAGCAGGAGCATCCAACAGATATGACAACAGTTTACAGTGCAAACACGAATACGAGATTTATAAATGGGCAAATGGATACAAACGAGAAAAACCTTCTGGCGACACAAAGTAATCTAACTTTCCTAGCTGTAGAGGCAACAATAGATTCGATGTTGTCGTTCCACTTCAGATCGGCTGCAAATGCGAAGCCAAGTAGAAAGTAAGTTTTACTACAGGAGACAAGATTTTTCCATTCTGATAACTGGTAAGAAATTTTCTATATGGGGGTTAGAGATGTGTAGTTCCGTTTTAGAGGCATTAAATATTACGATCCATGTTCATTCTCAGTCCTTCACTGATTGTAGGTATTTTAAACAGTATCAACCAGGTTAATTTTGTCAACTTTGTCAGAGTTCTATAAATAGTAATTATTAGACTGTTCATTATATATACATTGGTGCATACAGCTTATATATGTGTGTGTGTGGGTGTGAGTGTGTGTGTGTGTATTTGTAAAAAGAATATGTCTCTTTAACTGAGCAGATTCAAGCCGATTTCGAAGTTTCGTGAGGCACAGTTATGATGTTCTCACTCGTCAAGGCTAGTTTTTCAGATTTAATCATGTATCTCGACACTAGCATAAGAAACAGATTTGATCTAGTAGCAAAATTCAGTGCAAACATCCCTGACATGATATTATCATGCCTTTGATCTTTCTGCCTTATATATATATATATATATATATATATATATATATATATATATATATATATATATATTCAATAACCATCGTAACATATTTGTTTTTCAGACTTTCTTCATGATCTTCTTAACAAAATGTATAATTTAGATTTGTCTGTCCACAATACATTTTAATGTATTATGAATAATTTATATGTAAAACATACTTTGTTTTCACCACTAATAATTAAGAAGATATTTTGAGATTAGCAAATTTCAATTAAGATAAATTTCTGTACAGATTGTATATGCTTGCTCAGCACTGACACAGGTTGTGGGCATAACTTTTGACGCTTTATCTGTTTAAAGAAAAGAAAATTTGAGCAATACGTCCGTATTTTCATCAACCTTTTAATTTTTTTAAATTTTATGTAATTATCACAAAATGTCAAAATCATATCAGTTAAGCAATGGGTTGAGAGTAAAAATTGAATTTTTATTCAATGCATGATAATCTCAATTAAATATTGACAAGAAGCTGATGTTTTATAGTATGCGATGCAATATTCATTAAAATTCCAGTTAACAAATAGCGCAAATTTTGACAGAAAACGAGCTGGATTAAAGAAAATTGCTGATTCAGATAAACACGTGATTATAGAGAACAAAAATAGAAAAGGAAAAAAACTGACACAAATTTCACAGCTGAACTTTCTTTCGTTCGATAACGGCTAATGTTGTTCCCAACAGTGAAAATAGAATTAGATAAGCGGGGCGAACATGGGGTGTATAGCCATCATGAATTCACACTAACGGAAAGAGAATAGGCAGAAAAAACTGTCATGGGCAAAAATGCATACTAACTGGACACGGAAACAAGTGGTAAAATACATGGTGGAGAGAAAAGTCCAAAATTTGAATTTGATTGTATTAAGAGGAAAATATGTGAGAAGAAATCCAGGAGAAAGAATGAAAGATCAATAAATGATAAAAAAATTAGACATAGTTGGGAGGTTTATATGGTGTGGGAGATGTTTGATCTGGAGGCTTGATTTAGTTTAAGGGATTGATGAAAAAGTCCTTATTCGATTTTACAAAAATATGGTATACCAGCTGCTTTATCTGCGATAGTGAAAGAAATAACTTTTCAACAAGAAGAACTAGCAAAAGCAGATCTAAATTGAGCCAAAATGACACTGACTTAACAAGGGACCCTGCGTTGAAAATTATCACTTAACCGCCTCAGATTCATAAGCTCACATCTGTTGATTTATGGGACAAAATCGATTTTTCGAAAGGCAGTCCTAAAACAGGAATTGAGCTTCTTCAGTACTTAAATATTGCGTTTAATGTACTTATATTAACTTTTTTCAAAAGCTATTTGAAAAAATGACAAAGGATTTGTAAAGCGCTAATCAATGCATTTGGCGTTATCATTTACGAAAATAAATAACAGTTTTTGGATTGATTAGTTTAGACTGATGTTCATTTCGTTATTTTCCATGCAGATAACAATGAGAAATATACATATGAGTAACTGAATTATCAAAAATGCTCAAAATGCTGAAACTAAACAATAATTTACTACGCTATTTAAAAATCTATGTCTGAAAACAAACAAGAATAAATAAATATAAATAACCAAATATTTAAAAAATAGATCAATTCAAAAAATATATAAGTAAATAAAGTAATTAAAAAATGCACTAATTAATGAATCACGCCCAGTGAAATAACCACTAAAATAGTACAATAGACTACCCACAATGCATCAGTAACACACACACACACACACACACACACACACACACACACACACACACACACACACATATGTATATGTATATATACAAATCAAGTAAAAGCACAATGCATATGAACGGACAATTTCGTTTCGCATAAAATAGACTCTCTCTTGTAAGTGTTGACATCAATGTATATATATATATATATATATATATATATATATATATATATATATATTCAATTTAATATCTTAGATTCATAAACTGTTATTATACTTTCGGGATATTATGCCCCCAAATAAGAAATGAGAAATAACAGGACGAGATTTATAGTAGTCTTATATCTGCTACTCCCACGTCTATTCCACCGATCTGGAATCTTTTCATTTTGTTAGACTCGCCTAAAATCAACCAGAATCATCTTTCTGAAACTCACACTTCTGCAGAAAACCGACAGTAATCGGACCTCTAGACCTTATATATGATATATTATAAAAGATAAAGAATGTCTTGGAAAAGCTGTTAATACGATACTGTCGATTTAATTTGCGAATGCTAGATATTTCATACTTGTACATTTATATGGATTCATATCTAACAAATATAGCAACCTATAATAATTTTGTCAGAGAAAATAAACCTGCACATCCTCCAGTATTATTCAAATAGCTTCTAATTAATTTGAGCCTTAAACGAATACTGAATTCCCTCTCTAGATATATTTTGTTAATAAGGTTTCAGATTTTTCAGAACTTTCCAAACTTTGAAACCATTCATATAATACACCTGCTCTAAAACTGATACAAATTATTGTCATTTTACCAAAATCTACTTCATTATTTACAGAATTCTATATGTAATATTAGGATGTGCGACAAAGCGGGGAGCCGAATTCGAATTCCAGTTGAATTTCCTGCATTCACTTACACAGAAATTCCTCCAGTTATTGGTTAATTAATTGAACAGATTGGTTTCTTTAGCCTCGGTTGGCAACCAGTCTACCGCAGAAAACAATGGAAACTACTGCGGGATAATATTCTGTGCAGTCAGTCATGTCTCTTTTGATTGCCTAAAACGTGTACCATATATGGAACTTACCTGACTAATATAAAATATTCTTTGATTATTGAAACGAAAATTTGATTTTCTATCCAGTAACCAATGGACAGATTATGAAACTATGATCCTCCTCCTCCTCCTCCAACCTTGGAAAAAAACATGATAATATCGTAATTATATTCGTATATCTTATGATTCAATTGTATTTTATATCATATTAATATTGTACAGATTGTATGCATAATGTTTGCTAAACCATTAAGTAAACACACATTTGTGGTAGCAAATGTTGTCAAAGTACCAGATCAAACGAGGTTTTTTTCCTAGATTTCTCGAACACATATACTTAAGAGTTATATTGGACTGGCATCTAGGTTGAAAATTTAGTATTGAAAAATCTAAATGCTACCGTCACTTCTGCTACAAAAGATTTTTTATCGCATTCTGAATCTTCCTTACACTTACTTGTTTCTAATAACTACAATCTTCAAAAATTTAATGAAAATTTAATCGCCATTTTCTTCTTTCTTAACCATAGTTGTAATTTATCCTTTCATCAATAATGTAACCCTATTTTCAGATGGCTAGCATTAATTTAAGTGATTTTCAAGATTAGAATGGAATTCTCTAAAATTGGAGAATAGTTATTTTTGTCGCGTAAGGTAGCCAAAATGGAAAATACAGTTAAATGAATCTCTGAATGCAAATTTACATTTTTGAGAGAAGTAAGCAAAATTTATCAATGTTAGTTATCTAAATCCCATTAAATTATTTTTCAATGGCATTTTGCAATATGTGACCCTAGGTCAAAATACGGCCTTGAGAATTTACTGTGTATTGATTACCACGATAACTAGCACGAACAGGCAGACAATAAAAGGGCCTGTGTTTTTCTTCCCAACATCTGAAAGTTGAAATATTAAATGTTATGGATTTCATTTCAAGCTGGTAAGAATTATACAGTGAGGTAACAGAAAGCCTAAATATAATTTTCTTACCCCGGTCTTGGTGCCTGTTTAATAAAACCAGGTTGAAAGACAAAACTAGTTAGTTTGGCCGGTATTATGATGAGAAATTAGAAATTTGAATGGAGGTTTGAAGAATACGGTCGTACTGAAACAAAACTTGCTGTTAGAAAGAAAACGCAAGAGCGTGATATTGCAAGAGATTGTCGGCAAACTGGAAGTTGAATATATCATCGTCCAGAGGAAAGAAGACAACACGAATATTATCGTATCACTGAAATACCAGCCAATTGATATTTCACTTTCATCACATATTTTGGCTGTTTGCAATCTTGTATTTATTCGATATATATATATATATATATATATATATATATATATATATATATATATATATATAAATTGTGTATATTTTGGCAGCATTTTTTCATTAATGCAGGTTTCATTGAATAATATAGACAAGTTTTGTCTATTAATTTTGTGTAGGATCCGTTCATACCGTCTGATATACTTGATGGTGATGTCGTTAAAAGACAACAAAAAATCACAGTATTTGTTGAATTTTTTATCAGGTCTAAGCTTTCGGATCACATAAGCCATTATCAAAGAGTAAATAATAACACACAGTAAACATAGAACATTTAAGCTATTAACAATAAAGATAATTGAATTGAAAATATAAGTCCATCCCTACCGTGGCGGATGGCCGAAGACAGTGACAAAATAGTGGTGTTGTGGTCCCTGGTCTGATTACAGACATTTGAGTACGTTGTTGGAAATATCGAAATTGATTGTATTCAAACCAGGTTTAAACTGTTTAATGTAGAGTGCTTCGAGGATTTTTAGTTTCTGCTTATTATTTTCTTGTTTGAGTATGTACGTGTTATCAACAAGCGTTTGTCTCAGAAGTGTGCGTTGATAACCGTGTTGTTCTAAATGACGGAATATATTTGAATTTTTATTTAAGTGCAACGTCAGACGCCGTGAGAGCGAATTTGTGGTGTGGCCGATGTAGATATTATTAAGGTTGTTAGAGATACATTCTCTAAATGGACATATGAATTTATATACTACATTGGTCTTTTGCAAATCACTAACGGTGGGGGAAGAGTCGTTGCGGACAAATGAATTAGATGTAGTGGATTTAGTGTAATATATAATGAACTTAATTCTTTTGTTAGAGTCTGTCGGAGAAATATTAGTATTTATGAGTTTTTTTAGGATGTTTTCATCTAGTTGGTAGTTGGAGTGCATCTGGCTACGGTATAAGAGAGTGATATGTTTAGGATTGGTTGGGTTAGTATCATGTGTTGTTTTTTCCATGTTAAGCTTTTTAAGAAAGTAATGTATTTGTTCATCAACTATGTAGTTGGGAAAATTATTATTGATGAGTGTCTGTTTTATGTTTTTTAGTTCACTGTAGAAGATCTGATTTGTAGATGAATTGACTTTTGCACGGTATAATAGATTTTTTATGATGGCTATTTTGTAATAGTGGGGGCATTCACTAATATAATTGAGTGTGGAGGGATTTTTATTAGTAGGTTTTTGATACGGTGAGATAGTAAATTTATTGTTGTCAGTGTTACTGTTAATTAATATATCAAGAAAAGGAATTTTGTTATCTTTGCTAAGTTCATAAGTAAATTTTAAAACTGAGTTATTTTGAAACTGTTTTTGAAGTTGTAAGATTTCATTAGTATTTTTAATTGATAGTAGGATATCATCAACATATCTTAGATATATTGATGGTTTTGTAAATTTTGCAAAGGTAGTATTTTCAAGGTTAGACATGTAGAAATTACTAAAAATCGGACCAAGCACTGAACCCATGGAGACTCCGTCACGTTGTATATATATAGTGTTGTTTGGATCAACAAAAGGCACTTCAGTAGTACAAGCTAGTAGAATTTTTCTTAGGATGTTGGGATTAATTTTGAGTGGGGGTAATGAAGGATTACTGTAAACATTTCTTATAATTATATCAATAGTTTCACTGACGGGTACATTAGTAAAAAGGTTTTCCACATCAAGTGAAGCTATGATTTCATTATTAGGATTTTCACTCTTGAGGATTTGGATTGCCTCTAGGGTTGACTTTATGCTGTATTTACTCGGAAGGTAGGGTGTGATAAGCTGGTTAATATGTTTAGTTAACTGGTATACAGGAGTAGGAATTTGGGATATGATAGGGCGGAGAGGATAGTTAGGTTTATGAGTTTTTATGGTTCCGTATATGTAACCAGGTTTATAGTCACCAATAATTTTAGGGAGTTTTAAGGAATTCTGATCAGCGTTGTTGGCACTAATGAGTTTATTAATTTTAGATTTTAGTTGGTGTGTCGGGTTTTTGTTAATTTTTTTAAATTTTGTGTGGTCATGGAGTATGTGGTTGAGTTTTGTGTTGTAATCTGATTTGTTAAGTACAACAAAGATGTTAGCCTTGTCAGCTTTTTTTACAATTATGTGAAGGTGGTTGCGTAGTTCGTGCGCAGCACTTTTTAGTTGTTTCGATAGAATTTTTGAGGAGCTTCTGCTTTTATCATGGCGATCTTTGATTGCCTCAGCCTTAAGTAGATCTTTCAGTTCGGGTTTAACGGTTATAAGTTTTTCATCTTGTAATTTAGTGATGCTTTGATAGAGCGTTTCTATTTCAATTTTTTTAGTAAGCTGGTTATACTTACGGTATATATGGCAGTTAGGTCCAAGGTTGAGTAATTCTTCTTGGTGCTTAGTTAGTTGGTGGTTGGAAAGATTTATGAATTTATCGAATTTTTTGGGAAGAGTGATCGTGCCATTGTATAGTGAATTAAGTTTTTTGACAATTTTAGCACGGTGTTCAACTTCAGATTTTGCAGTGATTTTGGATAGTCTGAGTATTATTTCTTCTAGTTGGTTTGAGGTAGTTATATCTTTCAGTTTGTTGTAGAGGTCATGTTTGTTCTTGTATAATGTGTCAAGATTTTCTTTCGCTATTTCAATTTGCCTTTTCACAAGGCTCCATTTATATTTCAAGGTGGTGATGGTGTGTTGGGCTGCTGGATCATGTAATTTAAATTGTGTATATTTTGGCAGCATTTTTTCATTAATGCAGGTTTCATTGAATAATATAGACAAGTTTTGTCTATTAATTTTGTGTAGGATCCGTTCATACCGTCTGATATACTTGATGGTGATGTCGTTAAAAGACAACAAAAAATCACAGTATTTGTTGAATTTTTTATCAGGTCTAAGCTTTCTAAACCTAACTATCCTCTCCGCCCTATCATATCCCAAATTCCTACTCCTGTATACCAGTTAACTAAACATATTAACCAGCTTATCACACCCTACCTTCCGAGTAAATACAGCATAAAGTCAACCCTAGAGGCAATCCAAATCCTCAAGAGTGAAAATCCTAATAATGAAATCATAGCTTCACTTGATGTGGAAAACCTTTTTACTAATGTACCCGTCAGTGAAACTATTGATATAATTATAAGAAATGTTTACAGTAATCCTTCATTACCCCCACTCAAAATTAATCCCAACATCCTAAGAAAAATTCTACTAGCTTGTACTACTGAAGTGCCTTTTGTTGATCCAAACAACACTATATATATACAACGTGACGGAGTCTCCATGGGTTCAGTGCTTGGTCCGATTTTTAGTAATTTCTACATGTCTAACCTTGAAAATACTACCTTTGCAAAATTTACAAAACCATCAATATATCTAAGATATGTTGATGATATCCTACTATCAATTAAAAATACTAATGAAATCTTACAACTTCAAAAACAGTTTCAAAATAACTCAGTTTTAAAATTTACTTATGAACTTAGCAAAGATAACAAAATTCCTTTTCTTGATATATTAATTAATACTGTGATTTTTTGTTGTCTTTTAACGACATCACCATCAAGTATATCAGACGGTATGAACGGATCCTACACAAAATTAATAGACAAAACTTGTCTATATTATTCAATGAAACCTGCATTAATGAAAAAATGCTGCCAAAATATACACAATTTAAATTACATGATCCAGCAGCCCAACACACCATCACCACCTTGAAATATAAATGGAGCCTTGTGAAAAGGCAAATTGAAATAGCGAAAGAAAATCTTGACACATTATACAAGAACAAACATGACCTCTACAACAAACTGAAAGATATAACTACCTCAAACCAACTAGAAGAAATAATACTCAGACTATCCAAAATCACTGCAAAATCTGAAGTTGAACACCGTGCTAAAATTGTCAAAAAACTTAATTCACTATACAATGGCACGATCACTCTTCCCAAAAAATTCGATAAATTCATAAATCTTTCCAACCACCAACTAACTAAGCACCAAGAAGAATTACTCAACCTTGGACCTAACTGCCATATATACCGTAAGTATAACCAGCTTACTAAAAAAATTGAAATAGAAACGCTCTATCAAAGCATCACTAAATTACAAGATGAAAAACTTATAACCGTTAAACCCGAACTGAAAGATCTACTTAAGGCTGAGGCAATCAAAGATCGCCATGATAAAAGCAGAAGCTCCTCAAAAATTCTATCGAAACAACTAAAAAGTGCTGCGCACGAACTACGCAACCACCTTCACATAATTGTAAAAAAAGCTGACAAGGCTAACATCTTTGTTGTACTTAACAAATCAGATTACAACACAAAACTCAACCACATACTCCATGACCACACAAAATTTAAAAAAATTAACAAAAACCCGACACACCAACTAAAATCTAAAATTAATAAACTCATTAGTGCCAACAACGCTGATCAGAATTCCTTAAAACTCCCTAAAATTATTGGTGACTATAAACCTGGTTACATATACGGAACCATAAAAACTCATAAACCTAACTATCCTCTCCGCTCTATCATATCCCAAATTCCTACTCCTGTATACCAGTTAACTAAACATATTAACCAGCTTATCACACCCTACCTTCCGAGTAAATACAGCATAAAGTCAACCCTAGAGGCAATCCAAATCCTCAAGAGTGAAAATCCTAATAATGAAATCATAGCTTCACTTGATGTGGAAAACCTTTTTACTAATGTACCCGTCAGTGAAACTATTGATATAATTATAAGAAATGTTTACAGTAATCCTTCATTACCCCCACTCAAAATTAATCCCAACATCCTAAGAAAAATTCTACTAGCTTGTACTACTGAAGTGCCTTTTGTTGATCCAAACAACACTATATATATACAACGTGACGGAGTCTCCATGGGTTCAGTGCTTGGTCCGATTTTTAGTAATTTCTACATGTCTAACCTTGAAAATACTACCTTTGCAAAATTTACAAAACCATCAATATATCTAAGATATGTTGATGATATCCTACTATCAATTAAAAATACTAATGAAATCTTACAACTTCAAAAACAGTTTCAAAATAACTCAGTTTTAAAATTTACTTATGAACTTAGCAAAGATAACAAAATTCCTTTTCTTGATATATTAATTAACAGTAACACTGACAACAATAAATTTACTATCTCACCGTATCAAAAACCTACTAATAAAAATCCCTCCACACTCAATTATATTAGTGAATGCCCCCACTATTACAAAATAGCCATCATAAAAAATCTATTATACCGTGCAAAAGTCAATTCATCTACAAATCAGATCTTCTACAGTGAACTAAAAAACATAAAACAGACACTCATCAATAATAATTTTCCCAACTACATAGTTGATGAACAAATACATTACTTTCTTAAAAAGCTTAACATGGAAAAAACAACACATGATACTAACCCAACCAATCCTAAACATATCACTCTCTTATACCGTAGCCAGATGCACTCCAACTACCAACTAGATGAAAACATCCTAAAAAAACTCATAAATACTAATATTTCTCCGACAGACTCTAACAAAAGAATTAAGTTCATTATATATTACACTAAATCCACTACATCTAATTCATTTGTCCGCAACGACTCTTCCCCCACCGTTAGTGATTTGCAAAAGACCAATGTAGTATATAAATTCATATGTCCATTTAGAGAATGTATCTCTAACAACCTTAATAATATCTACATCGGCCACACCACAAATTCGCTCTCACGGCGTCTGACGTTGCACTTAAATAAAAATTCAAATATATTCCGTCATTTAGAACAACACGGTTATCAACGCACACTTCTGAGACAAACGCTTGTTGATAACACGTACATACTCAAACAAGAAAATAATAAGCAGAAACTAAAAATCCTCGAAGCACTCTACATTAAACAGTTTAAACCTGGTTTGAATACAATCAATTTCGATATTTCCAACAACGTACTCAAATGTCTGTAATCAGACCAGGGACCACAACACCACTATTTTGTCACTGTCTTCGGCCATCCGCCACGGTAGGGATGGACTTATATTTTCAATTCAATTATCTTTATTGTTAATAGCTTAAATGTTCTATGTTTACTGTGTGTTATTATTTACTCTTTGATAATGGCTTATGTGAGCCGAAAGCTTAGACCTGATAAAAAATTCAACAAATACTGTGATTTTTTGTTGTCTTTTAACGACATCACCATCAAGTATATCAGACGGTATGAACGGATCCTACACAAAATTAATAGACAAAACTTGTCTATATTATTCAATGAAACCTGCATTAATATATATATATATATATATTCGATACAGTCTGAAATTCGGACTAGCCCCGTCAAGTGTAATAAGCAATACTGCTTTGGTAAATCCGAATTCAACAACACAACGTGAGCACACACACACACACACACACACACACACACACACACACACACACATATATATATACATACATATATATATATATATATATATATATATATATATATATAATCATACGAAGATATCACTTCCAAGCGATCTTCTACATTAGCAGAACTGTTGAACATAATATTTAATATATGATACAGAAAGAATGTTTAAATAAATTTTATTTTTGGTTCTTTGTTTAAGCACCCACCTATGAATCTTACAATCTGTCATTACATTTAATTTCTGCTTTTTTGGAAGATAACTGAAAATATGATACTGGAATTTGAAGGCTTCTATGAGTAGCAAAGCATTATAAATTTAAAGAAATGTTTATAAATAGATTAATTTTGTCAGAAGAAAGCAAAAATTGCAAAACCTGCTCTCTATTATCTATATTATTATATGAGAATAAATGCTGATCAATTTCCTAAAAACTGATGGGTATATTAGACGTAACAGTGATGTGATTCTACAGAAGTTTGTTAGAAGAAAATTGACGGAGAACGTAATCAACGAGAATATTTTGAGAGAAATTAAAACAACTCAAATACTTTTATTTACAATCTGAATGACACAAACGGAATTTCTAGTAAATATTAGGAAGAAGGTACACATGTAAAATTTGAAATACAACACAGAACTCATGTTAAAAACTGGCGCCTGTACGTACACTGAAATTAAACTAATGCCGAATCTCTTCAATATCAAGACAGGTGACAGCTTGGGAATATGAGTTGCTGGAAACTTGGATGTGAAGTTGATGTATAATGTGAAGTTGATGTATAATGTGAAGGTGGTGTAAAATGTAACTCGGAATTGTTAATCGGAAAGCCTAGTTTCAATTCCAGTTGAGTTGGTTTTATTCACTTAACCACCGACACACTAGATAAAATTAATAATCTACACCTTCCGCCTCAGCTAGGAGCATTTTAGTAAGACTTTTGCTACTAAATTATTATCATCTCCAAAAATAATTCTTAAATCGAAAATATTTTCGATAAACAATCTCCAAAGTGTTTATGAAAGGTAGAAAAATAATAATGAATAATAAACTTGTATAAATTGCTAGTCGAACGGTTAATATGTGGTATAGTATAAATATATCATCAGTAAACGCTGTAAATTGCAAGAAGTTCTGTAGAAATATTATTGTATATTATTGAAAAGTTACGGCACCTAGAATACTTTCTTTTTAGAAGAGACTTCTCATTAAAAAAATTCTTCAGAAGGAACAAGAATGAATTAGGCAATGTACTGAGTATTGCAAATGCAAGCGTTAATGACGGTTATTTTCTGAGTGTGCAGAACAACTCGGTTTGCTTATTAAACTCAGTTACAAATGTCTTCCAATGGATATTTGTAATGGCTGTTAACACAACCAGTGGAGAGTACTACAATTTTGGAAAGAATACCTTAGATTTTCAAAGATAAAAACCCATAATCTGTAGGGAGAAGACTCATATCATCGGTTACGATGACTTGTGATTTTGTGAGCACTCAACCATCGAGACACTTTAAATAGCTTCTTGTAACTAACTTCGATGAGAAAGTTTTGGTCAACGCTTGGAATCTTTCCAGGCACGCTGCAACGGAGGTCCAGGACAGGATTTCCCTGAAGCAATCGTACCACAATTCCTCTTCTTTGGAAAATAGACCATTGTGATATTCGAAACCGGGTTTCATAGACGTAAATAAAACATTCAATTTCGCGGGATATGCGGATAAATTAGGGTATCTATAAATCGGACAAGAATAGTAATTCGTTCTTCTCTAATAATTTGGAATTATACTTACTATATTCACTTTAAAACTACCTGCCAAAAGGCATAACCATTGACGAACCAAGGGATATTTTTCAAAAATAAACTAAAAGAGATATCTTCAGTTTTTTTCATTTGCATTTATTAACAATCTCAAAGACAGGCCATAAGAAAATGTCTATTTTATTATCTGCAACTATTCTTAAGACGGAAGTTTAATAACTGATTTCCGTAAAACAAATAATAAGAATGCTAATATCATATTTGTGGCAAAATACATTAGATATCTTTTCTTTGTATTGAATTAAAATGTCAGGTATCTGCCCATATTAATATCTTTTATTGTCAGCGAACATTTTAGCTTGTGCGAATATTCATGCTGACAAAGAAAATTATAGATTCCATATCAAGGTCAAATGCAGGGATGTTGATATGTAAACTGATTACCTCTATACATTTATATATGTTCCGCAAGGAAAAATTTTTATATACACTGATTATTAATATACATATTCATATTAAAATATTTCGTCTGACTAAACATTAAACTAGTAATTTTTATATCTCTCTCATTTATTCCCCCTCTCTCTCTCTCTCTCTATATATATATATATATATATATATATATATATATATATATATATATATATATATATATATATATACATGTGTATATATATATGTGTATGTATGTATGTATCTAAGTATGTACACAGTCGCACTCTAACAATGTGTGAAACGTCATTTGTCGTCATGTTAATAATTTAATTTCCTATGTTCGCGCTGCTATTTTATGCATTTTTAAAAATGTTTTCATTTCTTTTTTGTCGGCTTCAGAATATAGCGGTGTCAGTGGAGCACTAACTGTGAAAAAGATGCAAGAAATGTGGAAACGGCATACTGCACTGCTTGAGATTCACGCTGAATGTAAAGCAATACAGCAGAATATTTGACAGTGATTGTCATTCTGAAACAAAAGCAGTGAATTTGGTACAAGTTGGCTGGGTATAATTGTGATTACGATGAAGTTTTGTATGATGACTAATGATGGCGACGTTATGCCGACATGAATCTTCAAAAAAGCCTCAGACTCAACTTGGAAGTCTCAATCAAGTGCCTTGGGGTGATAGTTCTTCCCTGGGTCAAGATTGTGGGTAATGGAATAATTTATGTGTGCCATACAATCAGAAGAACACAGTCATGACTATAAGATAATTTCTGCGACATTAACCCTTACATCTGGTGATATAACTCTCAAGGTTTCAGCCATTTTGGTCATAATGAGAGGGGTGCAGTTGAGCGAAGAACGAACTTAGCTCCATATAACACAGACAAACCTGAAGGGAAATATTATGAAAACGTTTACCAACTTCAGAGAATCCATAAAGTATGCAGATGTTTCCGATGTCTTCCGGAGATTGTGGCTAAAGACATTATCAAGTTTAATTTAAATTTGCCATTTAGTATTTAGTATTTAAAGATAATTGAAGTAAAACAAAATGTAATTATAATATCAAATATTTAGGTGCACATATTTCGGTCAGTATCATATGATGTTACATAGTATTTCATTTTTGGAAAATACAAGAATGAAAATCATGATATGTTTGTATGCGTTTCGTTTGTATGTGTTTAGTTGACAGGGTAGAAATGAAGTTTCTCACTTTGCTGCCCAATAGATATTGGGCAGAACAAATAAATTTACAGGACATATAAATAAAACTGCAATATACAAATATCTGTATCAATCAAGATACTATTCCAAACACCTATCACATTCCAGCACTGTAATGTGTTGCTGATAAATCAGAGTAAATTCAGTTTATGCACTACGCGAAAAAGAAGGATTGTCTCTCAGAAAGAGATATACAATATCCACTTGAGAGAAACAATTCAGATCTTAATGAATTCTAATTGATCGAAACAATTCCTTTTGTGTGAAGATCACGTCAGATCTTTTAAATGGAAATTTTCTCATTCAAAAATATTTTCTGTACTAAACGTATAGTTAGACCATATCGTGAAACATTGTAACAGATGTCATAATCCAGGGAAACAAATAAAACGATTAATACTTTCAGTACCTCTGATGCTAAGCTTATGCAATTTGTGAGATATTTTATTTCATATAAATCTTGCAGATTACTAGAAACTGCCTCATACATATTAATTTATGTTTAAATATTAAATATGTTTAGAAAAGCGCTGTACCTGCAATCTCCGAATTCTCATAAATTCTTGGGTTTCTATAACTTAATCTGTCAGGAGATCGACATAAGAATACACACACACACACACACACACACACACACACACATATGTGTGTGTGTGTGTATGTGTGTGTGTATGTGTAAACGGTGAGTAGAAAGGAATATCCTATAAAAAAGCATTTAACCCTTGTAAATATCAACACATTTCCATGCATCAAAACATAGTGTGATTCAGAAACTGTTAGAATGTTTTGTTAAATACACTTTTTATAAAGAGGAAAATTGTAACCGAGAATGGCAAAAGACCTGACAGCGCCTGAGCGTCTTCACTTAGCATCACGTTACGACGTGGGGTATTCCGTGGTTTAAGTGCAGAGATGGCGGCACAATATTCAAAGATCTCAGTTTCATGAGATGCCAAAATCATGCAAAACATATAATTCCAAGAGAATAAGTCCCAGATCTGTGGTAGATACCATCAAAATCTGGCGAACTTCAACATCGATCCTGGATAAAATTATGCAAGATTTAGAACTTTAAGACTGTAATTTACCTATATGTTTCCAATGCTCAATTTAAAACGTTTATGAAAATGTATCAATAATTTTTCAACGTATTAGTAATATGAAATAAAAACTGTAATTCAACCTTTAAACTGTTTAACACATAAAATCATTGAATTATCCCGTTGCGACACACTTGCCAGCTCTCTCACATTTGTGTGGTACATTTGTTGGAGGATTTTACGGACCAAAGAAGTGAGGATACTTCCCTACCATACAATGGGTTGACATGCCAATCAAAGTACACAATGACTTTATATTGTTGGTGAACGAAGTTTTAAAGGAAATATCCTATCATGAACTAATTAAAAACAGAATATCTACTTAAATACGAGTATAGACAAAACATAATGTTCAAAAAATTCATTTCAAATTATCGGTTGTTTATAACCAAGTTTCGTTAAAATTCTTTAATTTGCACTATATATAATTTTGTAATAAAAATAATATTAACAATATTATTAATATTATTATTAAATTAAATAAAACTAAACTTATAAAATTACACACAACTTTATATGTATCTACTGTTCAAAATAATGAAGCTAATCTCAATATTATTTAACTATTTTTAATAATAATGATATCAATAATAATAATTCTAAATAAAATAAAAATAAACTTATAAAATTTCCACAAATTTATCTATATCTGCTGTTGAAATAATGAAGCCAATCTAAAAATATTTAAATGATTAAAATCCACACAACATAAACTTATTTAACTTTCATACTCTTCCAAATAAAATAATATAAATACTGGGAAAATAACGGTTACACTTACCGGACTTGACAAGCCTATTTACCTGATGATGATTTTAAGAGAAATATTTTATAATTTACAAACGCGAGAATTGCTTGCAATTCAATCAATGAAAGCCAAATATTTACTTATGTAGAAATGTCAAATATTACCATTATATCTAAAACTATTATGGATATAATCAGAACCGTAATTGTTCATAATAACATTAATTGTGAAGCCGGCAAATATACACTAATTTACCTTATTTTCAAACATTGAGGAAAATGAAAAATAAATGTATTTAGGATTATAAAAAATATCATACAACATCTTTTAATTCATTGGTTTCAGAAAGTAATTCATTTTAACTTGGAAATAATGTACTTAATAAAATGAGAAAAAATAACTTAGACGAAAACTTCTTGAACGTGCAATTACAGTTACTTGTCCAAATATATTGATATATTTATAGTAAAATATCTCTTTTCTTAAAAAAAGGCTAGTTTTGCAAATCACCATATTTGTGCTTCAGCATATATTATTAAATGTATAGAAAATCTAAACATTTAAAATAAATTAATTAATAAAAAATAAATTCTAATAGTATATGTAGATATATAAAATAAAGTTACTATATATATATATATATATATATATATATATATATATATATATCAGTAATTAGTATCCTTGGTAATTAGTAGGGATAAGATAATTGCATGGAGAATATAAATCCGATTAGAACTCAAAGTTAAAAAATAACAGAATTTTAGTTAATATATAAATAATGAACTATTCTGACAGATGTTTTTTACAAAACTGAAAGTAGTTAATTCATCCAGACGGAAAGAATATTGGGTGGAGGGATAAAAAGGAAAACATTTTATTCTATTCCCAATAATTTCTTGCCAGATATAAAATGGGCTGAATTTTTATCAAATCAAAATAATTAAGAGTATATTTACTGGTATTTTTGTCATATCAAGGACGGTGCAGTGAACAACTGTGCCATTAGTTTCATTGGATATCCACAACTATTCATTAGCATGAAGCTTTGTTTTTCTCAAACTCATTTACTCGCAAAATTATCCTTTATCTTTATACTCATTTAATACTTTTTGCCTTAATGTAATGACATAGAAAACTAATTTAAATATAAGTATTTTAAACCATTAGTGCTCAATCTTTCATGGAAACCCATTTAACTCATGCAAATTCATTTAATTCAAAACTTATAAAATTATTTTTTGCATTATTCTAAAAAAAGAATATATTATTCTTTTTTTCACTTTCTATGACCATGTGCACATGGAGAAACCTAGGCTGTCATAGTTCGTGGAATTAGGACTTTTTTTACTTTCCTTAATATAGATATATTTAAAAAAATTAGTCACTAGTAGCACAACATAGCATTGACTGCTTAAAATCAACTCTAATTGGTTTACCTTTTATAAATTACTTTAAAGAGCTTCTTCCATAATATTGCCTTATGTATTCATCTTTTGACAAGACAGTCTCTTAATAAATATTTCAAAACTGCTTGAATTTCTAATTCAAAGCATCAGATTGAGGTCTAATTTTGAATCCTTTATCATCATTCCTTTTTTGCATTTTTATTATTAACCAAATGAAGAAATATTTTGTGTTCAGAAATCTGTTTCTTGGCATTGCTTTACGAATAATCTGACTTGCAGTGTCTTAATACAGATTTCAATAATGCCGTTTACTTGGTAGTATTCTGAAAAAAGTAGAAGTTCAAAGACATTTCTGAAACAGTTTATCGAGAGACTAAAAGTTATGCAAATTTTTCTGCTATGAATAAGTGACAGATTCTTTGAAAATTTAACGTAGTAAATGCTCCTCAAAGAAAAGTTAAAAAATCTCAATTGGGCAATTCCACGGACTTAATCTGTTATTTATTTATTCGTTCATCTGATCCACTCGTAATTTATTATACAAATCTTGAAAAAAGAGACTCACAATTTTTTAAGAGACATCTGAGCTTTTTTTCCTTTTTGTTGGGTTCTACTTCATTATCATACCGATGAATTTCAACACTTCCTGGTATATTCCACAAGATAAAGGTCGGATCTCTGTTTTCGGTATCTAAAAACTTATCATCAAAATATTCTTCAATAATTAGTTTGTTTATTGCTGAAGGAATTTCCACCATAAAAAATAAAGAATTCATCACTAGGTGAGCCATTTTCTTCTACATATTTTACTGCATCTTGTACAAAATAGAATGACTTGACAGAAAGGCTGAAATCCTTGGGAGAATATTTGAAACTAAAAATAATACATATATAACAATGAAAACATATTTGTACATTTCTATATACATGAGAATTTTTAATATACAAATTTTGTCTCTGCAAACCGTTTCCTTTTTTTTTTGCAACATCCATAGAAAATGGAAAAAATGGAATCCTAGAATGCCATTGGTTCATATTTTATGACCGAATATATTGAGCCCGGTATATTTGAGCAACATTGCTTTCATAAATTTTCATTACTTTACAGGACATTTAGAGCATTCATATATACTACATACACACATGAGTCAGATAGAAGTAATACTTATCAAAAATAGCTTTGCTGGAACGATATATGAAACTCAGTGTATCCTCCTCATCAAGATCTTCATATTTAATTGAAAACTGAGACATCAGTGTTGTTTGTATCGATCAGGCAGTAGATGAAATATTTGAAAGACTCTTCATTCTTCATGACTAGCCAAATATATATCTGGAATCTGCATGAAATGCTGAAATATGATGAATTATCCATCTGGTCCTAAAAATGGACCATGGTCACAAATGGGTTAATTTCTTGATTTGATTATGTTGAATGGCTACCTTATTCTATTATCTTAGGCGAATGTGTATAATTATATATTTTTCTACCAAACCTTTAAAATACCCCGATGTCTGGATCATTTGTTACGAACTTTGCATAAGGAATTAAACATAGCTTGTTCTAGATTTATTTTCGTCTGTCACCACAACTTGATTCTATATCAAACAATCAATAAATATCTTATCGGTCAGTTATATGCGACCGTACTTTCAAACCGATGGTTAAAAATGGCATTGACCGTGAGATGTGCTTTGACCTTAGCGCGCACAAAGGTTTTTGAATTCTGTGAACTGGCGTTATAACATCGCAAAGAACTGTGGCATATCGCAGAGACCACATTACACAATATAACCAAAAACAATATAATTAATGTAGAATTGTCAGGTCACCTTCAGTCATATTCTCACCGACATGATGTGTCTTAACACTTTTATTTACAAGTATTTTTATAGCAATGTCTCTGATGAACTTCCTTTCCCTGTTTCTACAACTACATGTAATTACTTTAACTACTAGATTTCCATCTATGTTTCAACATGCACCGTTTAAATAGTTAAATGTAATCATCTTTTCTACACAATCAATATCTTTCTTCGTATTTCCTTTTCTTAACTCCTTACAATTGGCTTTCTTCCCTGATAGCTACAATCTCCTAAAGTATACATACAACATCAATAGCTATCTTCTATCTACTTGATTCCCATCTGATTATTCCATTTTCTTTTATATTCTCTGTAACATTTTCCTCTCAATATCACCACCTGCACACTAACATTGACCCTGCCTTGCGTAAAACAAAACATTTTACAAAGATGAAATTAAAATATAGAATAATGATATAATTAATATGCTAACCGTCCAAGAAAGAAAGGAAAGATCATCCCATCGATTCTTAAATAAACATGAAACCTGCCGGAACTTAAGAAAACTATTTATCAGCAAAATCTATTGATAGAATGATTTCATAAATTTCATCGGGCAGTAATTTTAAAATGCTAGTTAAATGAATTCTGATTGTTCTTCATAATGAAACAGTTAATATTAACATTACCTTGTATATACAAAGTATTTAAAGTTACAGCTTTGTGAATGAGATCTTAATTAATGTTATTTTACTTGTCTATCAATAATGTCATTTTAAATATGGGTGAATCTGAGAAGTGTCTATGCAGATTTTGGGACAGGTAAAAATAGAGTAAATCCTAATTCTAGCACTTTAAAAACGTTTACATGTCTGTTTGATTTGTTTTTTTAAAGGAGAGTATTGTCCTCACGGGAATACTGTGCGTCAAATTATTAGTTCTGACAAAAAAAGAACAATTCTACGCGGCCATATAAGCAGAAACCTAAATATTAAAATAAGTATATGCCAACATTTCGTTTGCTACAGCAGATTGCTAGTCATGAAGTTGCTGCATTTCTCTAATATGGGGCACGCTATTTTGAGCAATTCGGTTCAGTTAACTGATTGAAATGTGATAACGTTTTATAAACAGAAATGTACTAAATTTGTTTCCCTTAATTCGAATTAAACATATTCTACGTTGCTCAGAGATGTAATTTATTTGATTTCCCTCTTCCGTACATTCCACTGCTAGTTGAAAATTTTGTTTCCTTTTGAAAAATAATCAAACACAGAGATGAAAACATATAAAAATTAAACCAGTTCGTAGAAATAATCATTCTTGTCACCAAACATGAATGGCGTTTTTTAAATAATTTGTCAACCAGTGCTGCCATGAAACATTCAGTAATAAATCAATAAATTTTATTGCCAAACTACAAAATGTTATTTTAACGATCATATGTACCCGTGAACATGTCTGTATCGTAGCACTTAAGATTGGCATAGAAATAATTTACGGGTTCATAGGAATAAAATATAATTTGTCACATATTTCTCCGTGATATTTATGTCCATATGAAAATAATAAAATATACTTTTTTTTTAACCGTATCACCCCAAGCAAGGCATTCCACTGCCATTATAGCGCAGGGGGTTACATAGAAGGATTGGGTATAGGAAATGTCAGAAGGAGGGTGATAGACGAATTAGGATGTACATAGGGAGAGAGTTGGTGAGAGTGGGTGTGAGTTAGTGTATTAGGAGGTGTCTACTGACCTTACATTTAAACTCCTGGAGGTTGTAGCAGTCGGGAAAGCAAGCATGCGGTAGGGAATTCCACAGGCGGGAAGTGCGAGAAAAGAAGCTGTTGGAGTAGAAATTGCGGTTACATTTCATCGTTTTCACTGTAAAAGGGTTGGACCTAGTTGTCAATCTAGTATCTCGTGCAAATTCACATCTAAGGGGCACCAGTGATTTAAGTTAATCAGAGAAGAAGCCATGAAATTATTTATAGAAGAGGCACAGGGAAGCCACGTCACGCCGGTGAGAGAGATACTTTTATATATTTTGTTTATCCCTCTATCTGGCACATTAATGTTGTGTACCGATTAGCAAGCCTGTTTCTCTAGACTGAATAGCGAATTCGATCTTCACTGGGTGCCCCATTATTTTGACACTGTGCCACAACCAATGCATGCTATTTATCTAACGATATGGTGATACACTTTATTATTATTTTTACATTTTAAAGCTTAATCATATTTTGGAAGTTAAGAATAATTATTTCTTGTGAGTAAATACGAGAGGAGCAATTTTTGAGAATAACCGAAAAACGATTTTCTGGATACAACCCTTACTATTTAGATTATACCTGAGACAATAATATAGATTCATACCTTTCATTTATTACAATATTTGCTAGGACCGTGACCGACTCGAGGTAAAGGTTCAAATTATGAATATGAATATGAGATGAAGTTAACTGTTGAATGTAAACAGTAAGAGGTCTATATTGTAGCGATAAGCGAAACATATTCCTGAGGGACAGTTCCATAGAAAAGTGGTTCGGGGAATAAGCTGTTTGAGTGGAACATATTTTTCACAGTTGGAAAACGAAGGCATTGTGGGTATTTTGGTAAATGACATAACGGGTACTAGCAGTGTGGTTTCAGAAGACGCAATTCTTTTGAACATTTTCATTGTGGCCATAGAGCAGTGAGAAAATCACCAAAACATGTCTGTTTCTCCAAAAAAGACACAGAGATTTCCTTGAACTCTATCTTAACTAGAAAATGAGATCTGCCAAAGTAATGAAATAATAAATATAATATTATAAAGTTAAATTAGCATGATCAGTCAGGTAAAAACTGAAGTTGTTCAGGGAGACCATCATTTTAATTGCATCTTTCGTGATGGGTCGTATATAGAAATTCCACTTGAAGTCGGTTGTGACACTGTGATCCAAGTTACTCTCAAGGCACAAAGTCTCCTCGAGGAAACATCCGATCATCATGACTAGTGGGAGTTTGCGGTCTTCCTGGTTGTAATGGAATAGAAACAGTTAAGTTTTGGAGGCATTGAATATAACCAGCCATTTATTCCCCACTGACAGTTTAGTGCTAAATAAGAACGCAGGTCTGCTATCAATCTATGATCTCTGATTGTGAATAATTCCGGATGTGCTCCCATATATAATCACTTCTTCCTCATAGACTTTTACAAATGAGAGGGGTACATTCTTAGATATATCATTATGCAGATTATGCAGAGGATTTGATATTTCGAAAGCCATTTGCTCGCAATAATTGTGTTATCAAAGCCTCACTGTCTGCAATGGTTGTTTGGACATAAGTAGTAATAGGGTTTCTCCAAGCCAATATTGTTACTCACACGAGAGTTTGCACTTATCCATGTGCTCGACGACATTCTTGTTGATAATGGCATCAAAAGGTTTACTGATGTTACAAAGAATATTAATGGGTCGGTACAGAAATGGGGAGAACAAGCTTGTCAACTTCCATATGCTTGGGAATATGTTTCATCAGTCAATGCTTAAATAAATTTTCATAAATCGGGAATAATTCTGGGTTTATCTTCTTAAGGAGGACCACAGGAATGTTATCCGGGCCAGTCAATTTTTAGAATCAATTCTTTTGATACGTTTAGAGACATCATTTACAAATGTGTATATTACTGACCCTATGATCAGTGAGACATAAAAAGTTAAAGAGTGGGTAATCTTTGTCATCTAACGTTGAATTTGAGCCAGATATTGAGACAAAGAGCATTGCTCTGTCTGCCAAGGAGGAGGGTATGACCTCGGGATCATTTATAACAACATCTTTGCCTCTGTTTACATATCGTTTGGTAATGTTCCAGTATTCGTGAGATATAAATCTTTTTTCTTTTTTTTCTTTTTTACAATCTTAGCCTGATCATCTCGTAAGTAACTGCACACTTCACTTTTCAGAACTCTCTTATAATGATTACGGGCGATTCTAAATAAAGTAAGTTCAGACAACACTGTTCCTTGCAATAGATTTTGAAGTTGTGTTTCCGATAGAAATAGCTGCAGTGTTTTCACGTGTAAACCAGGAATAACGGTTTGGTTTTTGCTGATGTTTTTTTTTCATTTATAAAATACTTCATTCTGACAATGAATGTTAAACTGTTTGCTGAACATTTCTCGGGGAAGGATGATAAAAATGTTTCATTCGCACCCTGGACGCCGTTGGGTTCTTGATGGATAAACACTATTTATATTGTTTGGGTCGTTGTCCTAAATTTTTTCCATAATCACGATGTTTCGTCTATTGTATGAACCTGTGTTTTATCGAACTAAGCCCTATATTTAGTCTACCGTTTAATTCAAATAACTATGTTTTTACCAGATTTCTCAGTAGCAGTTATCTCCCTTTCATCTATTCTCCTTATGTTTAACTCTCAAAATAATTTGCTCACCTCTGCTCTTTTAACGCAAGTTTTAATGTGCGCCTGTGCGTTATGATGAAGTGGCTATCAGCTAGGAAAGAGAAATCGGTGAGTCCATTTCGAATTCAAGTCGAATTCGTTGCATTCACTTACTCGCAAACAATCTTACAAAAAGTTTTATCCGTCTCTTCAACTTCCAAACAAAACAGAACAGATTGGGTTCTATATGCTTGGTTGGCAACTATCTACCGCAAAATGTAATGGCAACCTACTGCGAGAGCATATTCTGTACAATCAGAACATGTCTGATATGATCGCATAAACGTGTATCATGTGCAGCTGAATGAATGATTGAACACAGAAATCTTTTGGGCAATTCAATAACCAAAGCTTTTATCAAATTGGCCATGAGGACATCATCACATATACTTTTTGGACTTATAAATCTAATATATCAGTTCAATTTTAACAGAGGTTATATTATAAATTTATTTTTCTTGATTTTTTTCTCGCACTTTGTAATACTGGTTCACATATTTTATTTGTTTCTATCTTTACAGGGATGAAAATATTTTCGTGAAATCTGAGCTGATTCCTTGATTTTAATTATTATTCAGTGTTGTTCAATTTCATTCCACCGGTGGCGGTGATCTGTACTTTACCTCCATATGTGGACAGCTACCTGTGATTTTTCTATTTAATATTGTTTGACGGCTTGACGGTGTTCGTGCAGTCTTGCTACCGTTTTCTTGATTATATCACTTACCAGAGTTGCATGGGATGGTGTATAGATACTCCTTAATCTGGTTCTCCTCTATCAGGTAACTGACATTGATTAATCCGGAAAAGACATGGTTCGTACAATTAGAAGAATATACATGGTGGACGAAATAAATTTTTAATTAATAATTTAAATCACCTGAATAAGACGGGATCGTAGAACGGCTGAAAAGCCGAGAATATGGCAACGAATTTGAGGAATAAGTCTGAAAAATAAAAATACTATAAATATTTACAATACCTCATCTCAGAAAAAAAAAATATATATATAGATATAGATGACAAATTCTCTGCAATATCTGCTTTCCCCATCCGTGGACTAAACAAATCTTTTTACATTTTGACGTTGCCACATATGTGAATGTTAGCCGCAGACAATTAGGTGAGAATGTTGTTTTCTCTCTGATATTCGATCGACGATTACCGACCCTTCATCTTGGGGACGATACAGAGCAAAAACGAATAAGATACTGTGGATAAAAGCCACTCGGAAAGAAATATAATGCAGATTAGAAATTAGAATTTCTTTACTAAGGTTTAGATATTTTCTGCAATTTGCTGTTGAAAATTCACATGCTGTGTGGCTCTCATTTGGGTACCTCGGCGTGGTGTAATGGCTAGCAAGCTTGTTTGACAGAACAAATTAAACTGAATAGTGATTCCGATCTTCACTGGGCAACGCCTACTGTTTGTCTTGTGCCACATCTAATAGGGGCTTAGAAAGTTAACTATATGGCTCTCATTATAATGATGTATGAGACACATTATCGGGCACATTTGTGTTCGTCCAAAACCCAACAGGCCTACTTGTTATTTATACTGCAATTATGATGAGAAGATTTACACATTCTGAGAAAGAATGGCTAATCTGGTTTCATTAACATAGTGATGAAAACGAAGCTCAATCCAAGGTCGAAAACAACTGTATGGATCAGAAGTTACAGAATAAGTGTATGATATGAACGTAAGAGGTTTAAAAAGAAATGAAGACTACTGGTATATAGTGAAAATATAATGATTAACAAGGCACTTGAAGGTATTAAATTTATAGTAGTCAGAGAAGTATTCACACGGTATTCCAGTCTGAAAAGTAGCAGTTTAAACTATTTACATTTTCATTTTCATGACCGGTGACATATTTATTGACATTTTCACGACGTTTCGTATCGAAACTTCGATATTTACACCATATGTTAAATCGTTCTACTTCTACGTGCCATGCATTTTCTGAATATTTCATTTTCAGTTAATGTCCTTCATTAACACAGTTCTCTAAAATTTACCTCTGCCCTGCCTCTCATTAAAATCAACATTTTTGGGTCGAGTCTATTTTGCAATATGTGAAAAATGTTTTTATTTTTTGGGTCGTGAATATGACAAGAAATATGAAACCAACAGCCTGAACAATGTAAATAGAGTATACAGTTAAAATAACTCATCTCAGAATTATAGTATATAGTGCTTCTTGCAAAAAAGATTTCTATGTGAAGCAGTCTTCTTACTAAAGGAATGCGTAAGAAATATTTCACTTCAATCTTGTTATTCTAAGAAGGTGATGCTTAGTCCGAAATTGGATGAGCTCTTTCAATGAAAAAGGAAGTTTTATGAACATCTGCCATGGCAGTAATTATGAAATAGCTAGAATCTTATCACGTTATGTCTGTGGGAAAATAAAAAAGGTGTTTTTTTTAAAAATAAGACTTCAATAAAGAGTAAAAAACCGCCTAGGTTCAATGAAATGCTCATATAAAAACAGAGTAGAAACATACCATAACATAAACGGCCTGTAATTATATCCCCGGACAAATGAATGTAGTAATTGCTAGAACTTCTGTCTAAGGAATTCTAGCTATTGTATACTCTATACGAATTTGACAGGCATGATTAAACTGCAACCAAAACTTGACGATATTCTTCTCTGTAATAAATGATGAAAAATAAACTGGACCCAATATGACATGAATTTTCCACTGTTTAAATAACTATATTCTTCTTTGCACACTGACAGACATTTTCTCACTTATAAAATGAGGGACAAAAGCAACAGAATAAATAAAAACCATATTTTATTTAATATTTTTTGGTTATATTGCCGGGGAATAGGAGGTGGTCGGATCGGAGGGACACTCATCGAGGCAGCAGCTAGAGAGTGCGTTCCTCATAGTCTCTTCCTGGGTTCTGAATTCAAATCTGAATTCCCGTTAAAACTGCGGTCTGTTGCTGTCTCATTTCACTTAAATAAGCTAACCTCCCTGACAACTAGCAGCTTAGGTGTTTTTTGTAATTTTTGGGTGCTATATTAAGATTGTATTCTGATTCCTAAACTCAGTGTCACCCTATAAAACACTTTTTTTCAAATCTTTTAACAAAAATGCGAATACATTCCCAGGCAAAATCAGAATGCTGAAGTTAACACCAATCATCTCAGTGGCAATATATATATATATATATATATATATATAACTGTCCCACAACAGGAAAACAACAAACCCAAAATTTGAAACATTTTCACCTTCTAATTTCGGTTAAGCAATTTATCAATGGTTACATTTGAAATGAGAAGAAAATTTACAGTAGTTCTTGTCTTGTATGCCTTAGCAGCCCTTTCTGTGTATTTTTTTATTACCACAAATTGCACCATTGAAGAGAATCTCGGAAAGAGATTGAAAGTAATTGGGAACATCGAAAAATGGATAGTAAAATCATCTATCAAAGTTACAGCTCATTTCTTACATCTTTCAAATATAATGCGCAAAACATAATCCGTGAGTACGAACAGAATTTTCTTAAAAATCTAGACAAAATGTTTGCAATTTATTTTATCTGAAAGGCCCAAAACAAATTGTATTGCCTAAATACAACATATATATATATATATATATATATATATATATATTCTGAAATATTGATCTTTATCATGATAATTATGGCAATACTATCTAGAATATAAATTGTTATAATATTGGTGTGAAAAGTATAATATCAATATTTACATATAACCGTATAAGTCAGCTTAGAATATTGATTGGAATGCGTTCCGCAATATCATTACGAGTTAACTCAGTACAGAATTATCTGAAAATACAGTCTGTTAAACTGTACTTTAAATATAGGAATCGACGCAATCAGTATATTAGTGTAAGTAAAGTGAAGAAATCGATTGTTAAATCTGGCTGTTGACACGTTTTCTTAGTAAAATATAGCCAATTCTAAAAACAAATATTATTTTATATGTATTTAAAAATGAATCTTCTAAAAATGTTTGTAAATTAATCCGCCTAAAATCCATTAAATTATGATAGATTAATAAAATAATCTTTTATACTATTTTCAGTAACATGGTAGATTGAAGCACTATGGCTAGTGTGATCAAAGTTGAAATCAATGGCAAATAAATTATGTTGATCCTTGTAGTCTTTATATTTAAATGATGTTAGACAATGGATATGGAGTTGCAATTCAGCCATAGTTTTGGATGTGACTGAGATGTTCATATAACTTCTTAAATACCGAACTAGTCAATCGAGATACTCTAAACAACTTACAAAAATTAAAACTCTGCCAACATTTATTTTCATATTTTGTTTCTTGTATAATACGTTCCAATCATCAATAACCACTAACGTTTGAAACTCTATGTATAGCATTTTCTCTAATATGCCTAAAACATATAAGGATCAAGTCAGTTTCTTTCTAATTTCATACATTATATTAAGTGAAATAACTTTTCAAAATTTTCATTGACCACACTACACTGACCTATCACCCTGTATATAAAATTATTGTTTTTTTATTCTCAATAATTTTAACATAAAATAATTATTACAGCATATTAGTATATCTAGTTTGCAAATAAATGGAATATTAGTAAACATTAAATATATATTTTATAGACTTTTCTATTTCGTGTCATTTTAAGTAAATCCATAAAGTATTAATTTAAATAATAAGTACATACACCATATATTACTTTATGTAATAAGTCGATACACCATATATTGGGGAGCTCTACCCATTTTTGAAAACTAACTTTTTAATTAAATTTTTAGAAACAAATATTTTTTCTTAAAATTTTTGTTTTAGTCCTAATTGAAAGCTAAATGCTTAAATTTAATAGTTCCACAAAGCAAAATACTGTGGTCTATTTCAACCAGAAATTATATTCATAGAAATATGAAATTTTGCCATGTTTTTATTTTTTATTTTTAATTATTCGGCCATATTTGAGCGATCGAAACATTTGCAGACAAAGTTATTTTCGGTAGTAAAAAATTTGCAAAAATAAAATATACATCTGTCACACATCATTTTCTGAAAATTAGAAGATTTCATGTTAAATTAATCAGATTTCATTATCAATCGTTTTTTTTTTCTTTAGACTCTCATATTAAAGCTATTAAAACTTATCTAATTAAATACTATCATAGTTCTATTGCATTTGGAGATTTTCGGTAAAAGAGGCTAAACCCGTTTTAAATAAAATAATTCATAATTTGCATTACCCAATGATCCCTGCGTTTAACTAATAAAATGTTTTGACCTACAGAATACATATTTCTTGGAATTACATGAATTTAGGTGGCATGGGGGTGAAGAGATATAAAAATGTTATTTTTACAAATTTCCTTTGTAAGTAATGCATTCTTAATAATTTAATTCATCTGCAAATAATAGTGAAACGTTCATTAAAATCCGACAATTATTTAATTATTGCTATAATTTCCAAATCAATCTTTTTTTAGCCGGAAGAAAAGTGAGTTATGTATTATTAGGTTGTCTTAAAAGCTTGTAAACACTTGCCAAAAATTGAATTGTTATGCGATTTCGCGTTTATATTGTTATAGTGATCTTCATCTTTGTATTCCAGATGGCATTGATAAAACTGAGCTGCAAATTTTGATTCGTTACTGCTGGAAGCAAGGTCATTCAATCAGAAAAGATGCAGAAGAGATTTGTGCTGCCGAAGGTGAAGGAACAATTGCATATGCGGCGATCCCAAAGTGCTACAATCGTTTCGATTCTGGCGACATGAGTCTGGATGTTGGATGATAGAGACTTGCAAACCGGAATGGACATTGGGCCTTCATCGAGCACTCGAGAATTGCCTGATGAGCTTGGAGTTGGCAAATCGACAATTCACCGAGATTTGAAGCAACTTGATTTTGATCACAAAAACCCGCGCCAAGATCCGCACTAACTCTCCAAAGCACAAGCCAACAGACGATTTGAAATTAGACGTCAATTGCGCAGCCATCTATTGCACGAGCGTTTTTGGAAGCGCATTGTGACATCCGACGAGAAATGGGTCTATCTGGTCCAGCACAATCGAGACAAGCGATGGGTTCAGAAAGGGCAAGAGACACCGACGGTTCCAAAACAAGATCGATTCGGCAAGAAAGTACATGTTGTGCGTTTGATGGAACTTTGAAGGAATCGTGCATTTTGAGTTGGTTCTGAATGGTCGTGCCATCAGTGCCGAACTTTACTGTCAGCAAGCTGAGCACGTCTACGAAAAGTTGAAGCAAAAGTACCCGGCCCTAATTAATTAAAAGCACATTTTGATGCAGCAGGACAATGCCAAGCTACACACCACCAAGAAGTCCAAAGACAACTTTGAAGAGCCGGACGACGTTGAGGTTCTGCCACATCCAACCTACAGTCCTGACTGTGCTCCATCAGATTACGGCCTTTTCTGCTCAATGCAACACTTTCTGAAGGGTAAACCAATTCGACTCGTTTGTGAAGTCGAGGAAGCGTATCAACAATTCTTTGATTCGAAGCCTGCTGAATGGTACTTTGACCAGATCCGAAAGCTTGCAGTTCAATGGCAGAAAGTCTTGCAAAATGATCTTTATTTTGCGCAATAATTGTTGTTGTTTCTGCGAGTAAAATTTCAATTTTTTGCAAGTTTTTTCTAGTAGCCTTAGATTACTTGGCGAGTAAAATTTCAATTTTTGCAAGTGTTTACGAACTTTTGGGAAAAGCTAATATTACGTTTTCCATTGTAAATTCTTATAACGATTCGGCTTTCCGCTGAAGAAAATATAAACGACATGTTTACAAAAATTTTCAACGCATTAGTAAGGATTAAAAAAATTGAAAAATAATTCAAAAATATATGATCTTCCCTCTTAAGAACAACATGAACATTTTTATGGAAAAGTTCGATTTCAAGTTTGAGAGCTTTTTTCTGCATACTATGCTGTTTTTTAACGATTTAGTGTTGATATCTACCGTATATAAATTTTCGAAAATGTTCGTACAACATATATAAATTTAGAAAAAATAAGGTTTTATTATATTTTAAAGTAGTTGAATCCCATTAAGAAACAGATGTAGAAAGAAAAAATATAATATTAAAAATACTATTCTGAATAATATTTCAAATAGTAATCAATCGATGTTAGAAAAATGGTCGGCTTGTTGTACAACTATCTAAAATGTAACTGACTCTTTCAGACATGCTGAATATTTACAAGAGTCAGATGAGGATATTGCTACTATATTCGAGCAGGATTTGCCCAAATCTTATTTTCGCAGAGTTCAAATTATTTTCAGTTGATATATACTGTTACGTTATTCTCTTCCATTCCAGATACGAAACGGCTCAAACCTATGGCTACAAGTTTAGAAAATTTTACGAGGTGCTCTATTCATTTGTAACAAAGAACAGAATATTTGAGCCAATTTCCAACTTGCTTCTTCATAGGGGTTGCATTCCGGATTGAACTTTATTCTTCAAGTCTAGTGTGAAGAGTGAATTTCTATTTTCTGCTTTTACTTTCATATCACCCACTTTATTTAGAAATACTTTAAACTGAAATCCTGGATATTATGATAAACTATATCCAGCAGGAATTCCACCGATCGGGAGATGTGAGGTTTTAAAAAGCCTGGAAACACCTCTTAATTGCAGTTGTTCCCAAGTCAATCCTGACCCGTGATAGCAGCACCAGTTATAAGCATGAACCTCCTAAACTAATCGTGAACAACCTAAAAAAAAAATATATATATATTAGGCATCTATAAAAATTCATTTCTATATTTAAAGTATCAACAACACATTACATAATAACGATTTACGGTTTTGATTCAGTTTAAGGATGATATTGAAAATAATAAACCAGTATTAGTGTCTTAGCTAGATGATTAGTGTAGATCACAGTCAAATATTGGATAGAAGTTAATTTCCTATACTAGTTGTACCCTATTTAAATGTATCGATTTTGTGTTAAGAACTTATTACTTTATTTTAGATAACGTTATTGTCCACATACAACAGCTATATATTGATCAAACAAACATAAACATGATGTGAATTATTTAATTATGGAGTTGATATAAATCTCCTAAACGCAGAAAACTCACTCGAAACGAACTTTGTCACAGGCGCAACTTATGTGGCGGGTTCACAGCCAAATGCAGATGACGCTGTTGAAACTGATTACAAGAATGTACTTCATGGCATCCTGCCAGTCTTTAAGAGAATTGCTTACATCTGGGTTATAATTCTTGGTAAACATTGTGACATGTTTTTATTTTTTTTTTTTTTCGGTTGCGTTGGAAAAATGAATACATGGTTAGAATTGTTGGTAAAATTACGCAAATATGACAATTTCATTGAAACAGATATACTTACCAAAATATATTAAAATAGAAAAGCGTAAATTTATTCAATATATCTGCCATTAGTTTCATCCATGGACTTCGGACGTCTTCGGAATTTTCGGCAAATTTCAGGATAATTTTGCTTCTAGTTTTGTTAGTCTCTCCTTCAACTGAATACCCTAGAAAATAATCATGTGGGCTATAGATTGGGAAATTAGGTAGCCGGATGTAACAAATGATAAAGTAAAAATTGTCTGGAGACCATAACTGGATTTCCCGTTTGTGTGGCATGATTTAGAATTCTGTTCCCTGATGATGAATCTTCCAGTAGCCACTCACTTGAACCAAGGTAGCCCTAACTGTTGAAGGATTTTGATGTAGGCATTTCTGTTGAGCTTGACGGTCTCTGCGAAGTGGATTTGCGGAATAACATCTCCATCGCCAGTGATCACTCCAAACTCCGTCGTTATCACTATTAGAAATCAACCAATGCTTTCCAAATCCTTTGCATTATTCTCATATTGACACGCTAAAACTCTAAAATTAGATCTTTCGGGGCGAATGCCAAACAGTACAACATGCCCTCTAAAATATTCGACGAATCGGTTTACGTTATGGGTCTATTTTTATCACAAACTGTGCCCATCTATCCCTACTATGCTGGTAATTCGAAAAAAATGG
>JBBBDQ010029346.1:1657500-1802500 GCA_037127315.1 Ascarosepion bandense
TCTTGGGAATCTATGCAATACGTCATTGGTTTGACACGAAAAAATCAATGGATCATTTTTCTTGCCTATGGAATACAGAGGAAATGTCTATGATTTCTATAATGCAATTTGAATGATTAAGCCCTAGCAATAACGATCAACTTGGTGGAACGAGGAAATGCAGTTCGTCCCCGCACTTTCAATTGTAGTAAAAATAAATAAATAAGTGTATTGCCACGTTTCTCATTTGAGAGAGAAGTTACTGTGTGAAAGATAATTATTCTTTAACAAAGACACGTCGATCCTTTTAGACTCTGTCAGATTTAGAAAGAGATATCTTAACACATTTTTTCAAATATATCAACAATATACTATTCTCGTCCTGATCTGGCTTTTATGAAGTTGGAAGATATCTTAAGTTCTCAAGTCATACAATGTTTCGATCATTTTACCTGTATCTTTAGCAATGTATCGTAAGCAAGAATTAACTTGAGACTGGGTATGAAATATCGCGAAAGGAATTATATTGTTAAATTACACAGTTAGAGACAAAACTTACAAACTCAACATACATGCGATATTTTGCTCTTATCTCATCGCCCAATCAGTCTAAGATCTCTTTAGTGTATACATTGTGTTTTGTTTTTCTTGGTACTTTTATCTACCTCATCTGCAAGTGAGGGTATATTAAGGTAGATTATTTGCATTATTTTTGTTATATTCTTAAAAGACATAATATATATGCATAAAATAATTATGTTTCAGGAATGAAAAATACATGTAGACACAATTCAAAATAAACCAAGAAAAACATGATACATATTTACACGACTTTTAACAGCGTTATACTTAAAAGCTTACAGGAACTTATTCTTTTATAAGAAAGGTTATTTGTCTCTATTTTTACTTGAATATCTAGAAATGCATGCATATTTACTATTTAAGATCCGAACTCTCATAAAACATGAGCACGTATAATTGATACTGATTGGTAACCACTTTAAGTAACTTTCTCACAGACGTGATGTGGCTTCCCTCTGTCAATTCTCAAAGTAATATGATGGCAACTCTTCTGAAAAGATTTTTACCTGGTACCTCAATCACCTGTATTTACTCGTTTGGAATTAAGTTCATACCATTTCACCGTCGAACTAGGTACCTTTAACTGCCACTTCTACTTTTCTGGTTTGTAAAGGAGTAATACTTTCCTGATAGCTACAATTTCCAAAAGATTTTATGCAACGTCAGTTGCCACCTTTTATCTACGTGATTCCCATTTATCTCTTCTCTTTTCTTTGACATCACTTGTATATTTTTATACGCTCACTGTAACCCGCTGCGCATCAGTGGAATTTCTGCATTCTTTTTAGTAAAATTATAAAATAACCAAAATAATGTTTTCATAAACTGAGGAAAATAATTAAAGTTCATAAAGTATTTCACAAACAAGCAATATTAGAAGAGTTAATTGTGGATAATTTCTTCACTAATAAAGAAGGACAGTCATGATGTTCTACTGTTCAATGTTGGGATTACATTCGTTAAAATATTTCGCAAACGATAAATTTCTGGGAAAATAATATTTTTGAAAAAACTACTACAAAATAGTACATTGTGTTTTGACATTGACAGCTCAATATCTCAACAGGTAGTTAACAATAATGGTAAGAAACATTTTACTTTTTAAGAAATTAAGAAAATAACTTCTCTTTATTTTTGGAATTTTTTAGTACGAGGTAAATGTTATTAAAAAAAGATGAAATACAGAAAAAAGAACAAAGAAATAAGATAAGAAATATAGAAAAAAGGAAAGAAGAAAGCAAAACACACTGAATAAATAGAAATTGACGAGGAAAATCAGTGACAGAATGTAGAGAGGGAAGATCTAATGGAAAAAGCTAAGAGAGAGAAATTTTGAATTTTGGCCTGTAGTGAATTGCAGACAGATATTTATATCGGTTACAGGTTTTAGTCTGACATATTTGGAATTTAAAAAAATGAATTGTTCTTCTATAACGAAAAGCAAAATTCCTCTTTATTTTTGTTTTCACATTTTATTTCTTCAGTAACACAAATTAACGCATCCCTTTTAGAACTGGTGTTACTATTAGAAACATGACATCGAGCTTTTGCTTACGTTATAGAGTTCAGAATATTTATTCGCATTCCTTTTCCACCAAATTTTTTTACACCTTGAAACGTGAGCTCATTTTATTTTACTGTATTTGATTTCACCGAAAGATAACATATTTTCATTACAAATATCACTTGACAAAAACATATTTCACACTATTTTAGAAGCCACATTCTTGTTTTTCGCTAGTGTATGCAGCTATAATATAAGAGTTGTATACATTAAGTCCTTTATTAACTCTCAATAATGTTCGAAGATTGTTTTAATAAAGTCTATTTCTGATGTTTGCTATACTGCTATTTCATGCTAAATTCTCTTTTACATGTGCAAATATTAAAACTGTATGCCATTTAAAATGATGTTTTTGATAACATCTGGCATAGGTCTGCATATAAAAAGCTCATATTATTTCATATTCTTCCGGCTAATTGAATATTAAATATTCTCGTGAGTGTGTCATCTTCTTTCCCATACATGTATCGTCATTTTTATAGAAGTGTATTGCAACCATTGTTTACAGAATACACATTAACTAAGTGTGTGATCAAAAAGTTTATGTAATCGGTACTGAATGTTTTTGGTGTGATCAAAAAGTTATTCAAAATTTCAAATACGGGTTCATTATATCAGATTTTAGAAAGTGTGTCCACCGGTCAAATTCTTTGCATTCAAACGCATAACATCGATTTATAGAGAATGTCTTTTTGGTCGCATGTCAATTCCTTATGAGACCATTCAATACCAAAATTTAATTTTCATGGAATTTTAGTAATTACTTTTAAAAAGAATGTATTGCTGTTATAACAATATTTTTAAAAAATTCGTAGTTTCAAATTTTAAAAAAATATTGTTGTTTTTACAGTAATATTTTTATGTTTTCACATTTTATGATTTTTATGTTTGACTGCCGTTGAGAGTTAACTATTTGCGCATATAATTTGCCCTAACAGTTGCTACCACTAAATATCAGAGTAGACCAGGAAACAATAGCAAATAAGACGTGGTTTCCCGCTTAGTACGAGCTCTCAATCAGATGATTTTCTATCATACGTAGTTTATTATCATACCGAGAATGGCCTGTATGTACAAAACTTTACCGGTGGAACAGGATAATTTCTAAAAAAAAATACCATAGCATGTATTAGAAGAATTAGATCTAAGAAAAGTTTCTAAAGGTTTGAAAAATGACACAAAATCTCTTCTAAAACTAATGCCTGTAGGTGTCTTGGCTCCAGTAGATTTCTTCTTAATGAAACAAGTGTAAACAAATAAGAACATGTTTTATATATTAATTAATTAAATCTAAATTAATGTTAATAAAATATCCGGAACAGCATAACATTCTGTTGTATATTGTATCGAGCATCATGACACAGTGTGGCAATTAATACAAACTGAATTAAAATTTACTAACTTATCAATTAAGAAACGTTTTCATGATAACTGATATATTTAGTGTTGAATGAAACAGAACGCAATATTAAATCAATAGTAACAAATATATTATAGGAGATTAAAAAATTGAACGACAACAAGCAGTGGTTATAGTAGTTTCGCACAAATGTTCATATTACTACAAGCCCCAACATTAGCAGAAAAATGATTTATGATTTAAATGAACTCGTCATATCGGGACATTTATATGGTAATCAGCATGGCGCCAAATTCGATCAGATATATATCAATTGTCAGTGATATTCTTCTTAATACGATCGATGGTTGGAAATGGTTTCTAGCAAGTGATTCTTGTAGATTAAGTGAGCACCACCTGCCGTCAAAACATGTGGTTTGGAACAAAAGGGAAACGCATAGTAACAAAGAATATAAACGCATAGTAACAAAGACTATAAACGGTATAGCTTAAGAATTTTAAACAGCAGTAAAATCCATAAATGGAAAGGAGGTTAAAAATAGAATTATGATAAAATCACGATCCTGTCACCCCAAGCAAGGCATTCCACTGCCAATATAGCGCAGGGGGTTAAATAGAGGGATTGGGTATAGGAAATGTCAGAAGGAGGGTGTTAGACGACTTAGGATGTACATAGGGACAGATTAGGAGAGAGTGGGTGTGAGTTAGTGTGTAAGGAGGTGTCTATTGACCTTACATTTAAACTCCTGGAGGTTGTAGCCGTCGGGAAAGCAAGCATGCGGTAGGAAATTCCACAGGCGGGAAGTGCGAGGAAAGAAGCTGTTGGAGTAGAAATTGCGGTTATATTTCTTCGGTTTCACTGTAAAAGGGGGGGGGACCTAGTTGCCAATCTAGTATCTCGTGCAAATTCACATCTAGGGGCACCAGTGATTTAAGTTCATCAGAGCAGAAGCCATGAAAGTATTTATAGAAGAGGCACAGGGAAGCCACGTCACGCCGGTGAGAGAAAGACTGCAGGCGGTCAACCAAGTCGGTATCAATCACATTACAGATGCTTCGCTGTACTTTGTCAAGAACCCCGAGGAGAATAGAAGGGGCACCCGAACAGATGTAGCAGCAGTACTCAATACACGGGCGGATGGCGGATCTATATAATTGCAGGATAGTTTCAGGCGGAAAGAATTTCCGGGCCTTGCACAGAGAGCCGACTTTCATAGCGGCGGATTTAGCAATGGATTCGACGTACTCATTCCACTTGAGGTCCGCTGAGAGTGTCAGGCCAAGCAGGCGTAGTGATTTACTCTCTGGGAGTCAAGCCTGTTCCATGCTAATGGGAGTGGGGTGGTTGTCTGTGGTGGTTAATTGACAACAGCTTCGTTTTGGAAGAATTGAATTTTACGAGCCATGCCTTACCCCAATCCATCACGGATTGGAGGTCCTTCTCAAGCTCGGCAGCGAGGTTTGCCTTGTCACCTAAACCAGCTTTTTGATCGAGGCGAGAGTAAACTGTCGTATCATCGGCGTACATGCCTACTTGTTATCTTATGGTGTCGGAGAGATCATTGATATAGATTTTTAAAAATATGTTTTTCTAGAACAGGAATTCACATAAAAAAAGGTGTGATTGATTAAACGATTCATTCACAACCGAAATGTTATACTTTAAATTTTCAATTTATTCTCATGACGAACGGTATATATGAAAATGAAAATATGATTCAGAGACAGATATTAGGTCTTGACATAACTGTAGTAAATTCAGATGTTTATATAAATATATAGTATTAATGTTTTACTGTCTTTGACTTAATGTTTGCAGCATATAGCAGTGTGAGAATTCGTATAACAAAAAATAATTAACAAAACTAAACAAACTGTTAAGAAATATTTCGTTGAAAATAATGGAAATAATTGTTTTTTATTTAGCGGCATATCAACATGGGTCATTAAATTTATCTGGCTATTGTAATAACATTCAAAGTGTCGTAGATATTTGAGTGTGCATCGTAATAGCGAAAGTACAATTCACAAAACTAAACAATGTATGAAGAGATATAACAACTGAGCAGAACTGTTTAATCTTGATTTTAAATTGCTTCATTAAATTATGTGTATAAATGCATAAATATATATGTGTTTTTGCGCGCGATTGCGTGTGTGCGTGTGTCTGTGCGTGCGCATATCGTTTGAGATTTGGCATACATTTGTAGATAACTTCTTATATTTTGGTCACTGACGAATGAATAACTCCCGATTAGTGGCTAAAGTTAAACAGAGAAATAAAAAGAGAGGCAAACTGCCAAAGGAAAGCACTTTCTCCTCATCACCGTTCCTTCCTATTGTTTGTGTTTTCTACTCAAATAGAATAAGTAACATTTAGCAGCATGACATTAGACTAACTACTATCTTTCTGATATTAATTAAACCTTCGTCATCGTTCTCCTAACAGACCTTGTAGTCTTGATTTATACAAGCTAGCTTGCCTTGAAACTATTGGTCTTTGAACGTGCGATGTTTCAAACCTTACTACGAGTTCTGTGGCTTTGACCTCTAGGCGTAAAAGATATATACGCTAAGGTTATCGCTCCATAATTTTCCCTGAGTTATTTGCCCCCTCATTAAGAATTATGGAAGTAAATGTTTTCTAAGTTCGGCTTTATCCGCATGATAATCAGGGATCAGGACGTCTGAATAACTATGAAGAAAGTTAACTTTTCGCGTCTATTGTACTGCCAATTTGCGAATGGTTTGTAGACCATGAATCAGTATGCAGTGGAGCTACTAGATGTCATGAATATGTATACTTTTACGGCAGTATCTCCGAGCGAGACACACCAGGTTATGTATACAGGCATCTCCAACAGGTGTATGTTTTACTTTTTCTACTCATCCACAAAACAACCAAAATATGCAAGAACTCATTCAAAGTGAAAACAAACGAACAAATATTTAAATAGTAGTGGATAAAAAACACAAGAGTAAAAAATTAGAAACATGGGTAGCGGAAAATCTTGTTCAAAAATGGAAAATACTCAGACATTTTACAAAACAATTGTATCAAATGACCAAACAATATAAGTACTAACAAACAAACAAACAATATATATATATATATATGAAAATCATATTCACAAAAATGAGCCCAAAATTGTCTGATGACGAGTTAAAAAAACTCGAAACAGCAATTTCCGTGCCACAATGTAAACTATAATAATTTTTAATAATAATGATGATTATATTTATATTTTTCCTATATATCTATATCTATATCTATCTATCTATCTATCTATCTACCTATCTATCTATCTATCTATCTATCTATCTATCTATCTATATATATATATATATATATATATATATATAATTTAAACAAAAGTAATTTTTAAAATATATATATTTTTAAAATTATCCAAAAATTCTTGAAATACTAAAGAGATGTTTTTCTTATAATCTTTGTTGGCTCCACACAATGCCTCCACACATGTTCGGAATGATCTGCTGCACTTTCGAACGGTTTCTTTATTTAAGTTGCTGGTTCATGTGATAAACTTTAACTTCAGTTAATATTAAGTCAGTTTTTGTCTCTCGCGCATCTGTACTCCGACAAATAATCAAGAGGTTGCAGATTTGTGTGTTAGGTTTGCTAGATGTAATGGGTTACGTGTTCGCAGAATTCATCAGACTGCCATACGTATGTTCGTTATTTTGAGTTACTTTGTGCAGAGACCTGACAACAACAAACAAATCTACTTTTTCAAGGCATTTAATGCAGAGCGGCGTGAATGATATTTGCAAGATGAATGGAAGCATAGTTTCTTCATCACCAGTGATCACTCCATAGACCTTTGTAATCATCCAGCTCTTACCGAAACCTCTGTATCCTGAAATCTTCGTATTGCAAATTTCGGCAATCTAAGTTTCTGCCAGAACGAATAGTGGCATTGTACTGTTTTTCTTAATGGCAGTGCCAAATTGATAGTAATATACCGTGCATTCAATGAAAAATAAAACAAAGAATGCGCATATGCAATTAAAAATTATACAATGACAACATCGCACCTGTACATAAATTTCCCATCTCTCTTTTCATGCGCATATATCTTAGGGGATTGCGACTCCGACTGACACCAAATCGGTCGAGTTTCGATACGGCCAGAAAAAGTGGATGTTTCTAGCCCCACTGATGCGCTGTGATACAGCGAAACAGGCTTGTTTTAGGATGAGTGACACACACACACACACACACACACACACACACACACACACACACATCTATATATATATATATATATATATATATATATATATATATATATATTGTTGTGACTGAACGAGTATGTACTACCGCTCCCCCTCCTCCTCTGACTGTACGTTACTTGATTGCATATCTAATAACATCGACAGGGCCATTTCTTCTCACCCATCTGCCCAAATATTTGTGTTTGGCGATTTTAACGCCCACCACACCAAGTGGCTTGAAAACTCAGCCACCGACCTTGCTGGGATCCGCACCATGCACTTTTCAATAGCCCAAGCTCTAACGCAAGTGGTGGACTTCCCCACGCGTTTCTCTAAAAACCCTAACGGAAGGGACTCTTTACTCGACCTTTGTTTTACTTCCATCCCAGACTCCTGCACTACCAGGCAACTCTGCCCCCTTGGAAATTCTGACCACGCCGTAGTCTCCGTAAACATATCAATCCGCACTAACTCTTCCCAAGAAAACCAGACCAGCAGAATATCATACTGCTACCAAAGAGCCGACTGGGACTCGTTCAGGGACTTCCTCTGCGACGTCCCCTGGAACAACGTCTTTGATCTTCCTGTCAAAGACTGTGCCTCCGAAGTCTCCTCTTGGGTTAAGGCTGGCATCGATGCTTTTATCCCTGCCAGAAAATTCCAACTAAAACCTAATTCGTCCCCCTGGTTCTCACCCGCTTGCTCGGCCGCTATTGCCCACCGGAACCATTTTTTCCGGCTCTATCGAAGCTGCTCGTCGAACCAAAACAGGCGCCTTTTCACCTCAGCACGGAACAAGTGTAAAAAAGTACTGAACGAAGCCAAGAGGGCGTTTGCTACCAGAATTAGGCAACGCATAGCATCCTCTAAGTTTGGCTCCAAAGATTACTGGCGTCTCTGCAAAAGCGTGCTCAGCAGGAACAAGACTTCAATACCCCCACTAATCAATGAATTTGAAGTTCTCACCTCCCCAGCCGACAAGGCTGAGTGCTTTGCCCGTAAATTCTCAACCAATTCGACACTGGACTCGTTAGGAATACCTACACCAGACTTCCCACCCAGAACTAAGGCTCAACTAAATAACGTCCTCATCTCGCCCTCGCTGGTCGCCAAGATAATTGCGCAACTTGACCCACACAAAGCGAGCGGCGGTGACGGAATCCCAGTCATAGTACTGAAGAAATGTGCCCCAGAACTCTCCTCTGTCCTCTCTAAACTCTATAACCTCTGCCTATCTGCTTCCTGCTTTCCTGCCTGTTGGAAGTCCTCCTGCGTAGTACCTATATTTAAGAATTCTGGCGAACCCTCGGACCCCGCCAATTACCGTCCTATTAGTCTCCTTCCAATCTTTGGCAAAGTTTTCGAAGCCATTATCAACGCCGAGGTGATTCAGCACCTTATGACCAACGGGCTTCTCTCTGACAAACAGTATGGGTTTCGCTTCACCAGGTCTACTGCTGATATGCTAACGACCATTACCGAGTACATATACCAGGCACTCGACAAGAATGGTGAAGCCCGAACCGTTGCCTTGGATATCTCCAAAGCATTCGACAGGGTCTGGCATGTTGGCCTCTTGTGCAAACTGCGGAGCTATGGGATAACTGGACATCTGTTTGACCTCATCCAGTCCTTCCTCTCTAACCGCACATTAAAGGTGGTATTAAATGGGCATGCCTCCCAAAACTACCAGACGAACGCGGGCGTCCCTCAAGGTTCTATCCTAGGTCCCACGCTATTTCTGATCTACATTAATGATCTCCCCGACACCATTAGATCCCAAGTTGGCATGTATGCCGACGACACAACAATCTACTCCCGCATCGATCAGAAACCAGGTCTGGACGACAAAGTGAACCTCGCTGCCGCACTGGAAAGGGACCTCCAATCTGTAGTGACCTGGGGTAGGAAATGGTTGGTAAATTTCAATGCCTCCAAAACAAAGCTGTTATCAACTAACCACCATAGACTATCGCATCTACCTCCCATTGGCATGGGACAGGCTAGCCTCCCAGAGAGTAAAATACTACGCCTCCTTGGCCTTACACTCTCGGCGGACCTCAAATGGAATGACTATATTGAATCCATTGCCAAATCTGCTGCTATGAAAGTCGGCTCTCTGTGCAGGGCCCGGAAATTTTTCCCACCTGAAACTATTCTGCACATATACAAATCTATCATCCGCCCGTGTATTGAATATTGCTGCCATATCTGGTCGGGTGCCCCTGCTGCTCTCCTTGGGCTTCTTGACAAAATACAAAGGAGGATCTGTAACGTGGTTGATACTAACTTGGCAGACCGGCTGCAGCCGCTCTCACACCGGCGTGATGTAGCTTCCCTGTGCCTCTTCTACAAGTACTTTCATGGCTTCTGCTCCGATGAGCTTAGATCACTGGTGCCGCCCAAGCACGAATTTACACGAGATACTAGATTAGCAACTAGGTCCCACCCTTTTACAGTTAAACAAATAAGATGTAACCGTAAATTCTACTCCAATAGCTTCTTTTCTCGCGCTTCCCGCCTGTGGAACTCCCTTCCACAAGTCTGCTTTCCCGACAGTTACAATCTCCAGGTGTTTAAATGTAGGGTCAATAGACACCTCCTATCACACTAACTCCCAACTATTCTCACAACACTCTCATCTACCCAACCCTCATTCTCGGTATCCTCACCCGCCTATCACCCACCCTCTGTTATGTCCTATATTTAACCAGCCTTTCTCCTCTCTACGTAGCCCCCTGCACAGTAGTGGCAGTGACATGCCTTGCTCGGGGTGAAACGCTTATAAAAAAAAAAAAATATATATATATATATGTATGTATATATATATATATGTACATATATATATATATATATATATATATATATGTATATATATATATACATACATATATATATATATATATATATATACAGGTTTTCGGATCGAAGGTATGAACTATTTGTAAGCATCATGAAAGATCAATTAACTAAATACATGAAAAGTTACGGCAGACATCATCTACATTGTCTATACTTCGTACATCGACTGTCAAAAAAAATTTGAATTCCTATATAATAGAACAACTGTGAAGTTAATTTTAAACTAAAAAAACATTCTGTCATTGTGCGCAGGTATCTTGGGAAAATAACTGTCAGGTCGTTTTCGTAATATACTTTATTTCTACATCCAGTAAAATGAATTCTTCCAACTTAACCAGTATTACCAGCTATTTTAAACATCATTATTTATATCATTTATATTCGGACTTTTGTTTATATTGTGTCAACCCCAATGTTTTTATGATTGTACCCTCCGACCATCTTCTGGTGTATATTTATCTATGTATTTAGAATATAATCTTCTATTTAATGTAAGCGAATAGATTTTTCCTGTTGTACAGTACATGTATAGGCATATAATGTAGTTCATAATGTTTCTAATAAATAAAAAAAATGATGACATGTTTCGTGTGGGATTTCATCCAGTTTTTTCTATTTAGTAAAGAATAATATAAAACGAACGATATCCCACATTTCAGTAACAAGATTGTCTACTTCGTTAGATGAAATAAAGTTTTAGTTTCAAATTTTCTTGTACATTACCCAGATCGACATACTGAACTGGACCCATTATTTAATCTACGCGGAAAGACTGTTATCATCCTACTCTTCGAGATCTAGAAAATATACAATTAACATTGCCAAGGAAACGAATATTGTCTACCATCGTAGAATAAACAACTAATTTGTTTTCAAATGAGATCGGTAAACACATGAAGAAAGCGATGGTCGATACATCGGCTAAAACGTAGGAATAATAACAACAACTATAAGGACAATAGTCTAAATATATATAGTGTAAACTATGATATTTCTCCTACTCAAAAATTCAAACCGAATTTTTTATTAACATATGAGAATTGATGTCCCTCAAAAACTACGATTCATTTGTCGAGAACATATTTTTAATGAATCGTTAAGGAGAAATTTAGGAAAAACAGGCCTATCAAATATAGCATTCAAGTCTAAATTTCATCGATGGCTAATACAATTCAGAATGTATTAACAATTGCATTATGAGAAAATAACATTTACAAAAACATTCTATCAATTCTATGTCATAATGAGGCTTCAGGTATGAATTTTTAGGAAGGCCTGTTTATCTGTATACATGTACGATTATTTCTCGTTTAAAACTTTTAATATAGATAACTTATTTTCATTATTTACAATATGTTTTAATAAAAAATGTGAACAAAATGTTTAAGCTGTCAAGAATACATTAAATACAATTCTAAGATTCGATTATTTTGAACTGAAAATAAACATCCCATCCATGTTTGTTTGGCGAGAAATTGACAACCGCTTTCAAGTCACGAAATGTTAAATTGTTATCGAATGTATTTACTATTCCTGCACATGATTTCCTTTTGATTTGTGAAAATGTATCCAGGCGAAAACAACATAGTCTGGAATAAACTCTGAATGTTCCACTGAGAAATCGATAAATACATAACAGGATTAGTAGATAGTCAAATACAATAAGCATTATAACATATTTAAATGTTAAAATAGATGTAAACAAAATAATACCGTTTCCTCATCGCCGATTAAATCGTGAGTCTTATTATTTTCTAGCAATTTTATTTTTTGACTGGTTAAACAGTGACGATATAGATAAGATTCAACCCTTTGCAGGAATATTATCTATCAAGTTCATTCCAAGAGTCGTACGGCCATATCGCGATGAATCGTGGGGTTTTCGTACGATCACCGATATTAAACAACGTCGAGGCTTGTCACAACCTACATGGATGACCGCTTGTGAACACTAAGGGCTGTAAGATTAGATGTGTGTATATCTTGGTAGAAAACACCGCGGAATTGGAAATAGAAGAAGCAAATTTATATTCCAGTTGGTTTTGGTATATTCTCTTAAGCGCAAAATTTCTTTAGAAAAGCTATGAATCTACCTCGTTGTGCTAACTATGAGTTAATTAGTTTAACTTTTATCAGAAAATTGATAGTATATTTAAAATATTATTAAACTGTATTTTATCTTTAAATAACCTAAAAAGGTTTGATAAGCTATAAAATAACTAATTTCAAGTTGAAATCAAATCATATTCTAAGAGTTCTAGATAAATAGTTGGTTCATTCTATCACGCCAAGAAATATACCTTGGATCAGAGACTAATTAGACTAAAATAGGGTTTTACTGCCCAATCTGATCTGGAGTTACCAAACACTTACTTTTCATGTGTGTTAGAGTTTGATATTCTTTATCCGCAAAAGTAGAGGTTTTCTGTTGAAATTTTAATGATATTGAGTTTTATTATATGAATCGGAGAGAGAAACAAAAAGTTAAGATTATGAAGATATTAACAATAGACAGCAGATGAGTAGGTTATTGTAGTGATCATAGAAAAAAACCTACTCGGATCAGTTCTACAAAATAACATTTTTTTTAACAAAAAGCTACATTAAGGAAACTTTAATATTTCTTATTGATTACGAAATAAATGAAGTTTTCGACTCAGTGGAAAAATCACCTCCTATCCTTCCAGTAAACGTTTCGATTAAATTAAATATTTCCAGTATGAGTGCATCTCTCTGTCAGTTTTTAGCCCTTTGTGTCACAGTGGATATCGGCTCGGGACGAAAAATCGGAGAGCCGAGTTCGAATTTCAGTTGTATCTTAGCATTCAGATACGCAAACATACTCTGCGGAAAGAGATTGATCTGTCGTTCCTTTCTCCATCTATGGGTTAAACAGAAAAGCATTTTGTTTTCTATAGCCTTGTTTGGCTACCATTCTACCGCAGAAAGTATATCAAACTTCTGTGGCAAAATACCCTGCCAACTCAGTTATATCTCTTTCAAGATATGATTGCACAAGCGGGTATCATGTATGGCATTTTACTGATTGATTGATCAGTATAACTTTGAGCATAGTTTTACAAACGGAACAATTTCATCTGTTGGGCGTGTGAGGTGCATCTGATCAAAGATCGTGAGTGATTTGAAATGTTGATAAGGCATATAGGATTTTGGGGGTGAAAATTTATCCCATCATATGCTACACGAAAAACTATTTTGATGATATATACACACAACCTGTAAAAAATACAAGAAAAACAAGAAACTAAATGAGAATAAAGTAGTAACATTTCAACATACGATAGAAATATATCTGCAAACAATAACTCTTTTGGAATTTTCAAAAGACTTTAGACGGGTTATAAACATTCAAGTTGTACTTCAGACGAAATAAATGTTTCGGATATGAGTCAGATAAACGGAGGTCCAAGAAAAATAAAAAAGCTGAATGTTTATTAGTTCCTAGTAGTTTTTTATTTCTACATTCATAATTATGTACAAAAATCTTTATTTTTAATCTACTATATAAACCAACACTGATATTAAAACTGAATTATACATATGTATATATATATATATATATATATATATATATATAGAAGAGGGTGCTTACTTGTTAGGATATATTGAAAATAATATAAAGATTTTATCAAATTAATATAAAATATCAGTTAGATAAAATAGTGCGGTCAGTTGAAATTATCTAGAGCAAATATATTGTAAGCAGAACTCGACACATAATTAAAACGTTTAATCTATTCTACAGAAGAATTATACTTTGTAATTTTTAATGCGCTCTCGTGTCTGTGTTTTCTAATATTTCGATTCCAAACTTGGCTTTCATTCCCTAATGTTTTGATAGTTGTTTTCGTACATTTAGGCACTTTTCTCACTAGTTTGAAATCTTTCGGCATAACAGTTTTCTTCCGCAGTAAGTGTAGAATTTTAATAATAAAAACTTCCATAACATTGCAATTCATTCTCTTGCATTGTATCAACACATTTTTCTGATGTCGATATAATTTCGAATTAGTTTATGAAAATGCATTTACATATCACGAAAATTAATTTACTGTTTTATTGCCTGTATATATCAGGTATACATCAGTATTAGTTGCAATATATTTAAACTACTGATGAGTTAAGAAAGTAATTGAACCAAACAATAGTAAGTGTAGTGCTTAAAAGAGCCTAAATTAATAACCATGGCTATCTCTCTTTTGTTTAATTTTTCGTTGAGTTCTAATAAAAAGAGCTACTACTCTATTCTTAAAATATCTACGATCGTGCTACATTTGGCCTTCTACAAAATTATTTGGACAAAATTATTAAAAATATTCTGTTTTTATATGCATGTTATTCATTTTACTTTTCACTATCATATCTTATCTCCTAGATAGGAGTAGATATTGTGCAATTTCCTTTCAGATAAAAAGAATCCGACCAATGTGGAAGTCATAAGCAACATAGAAAATAAAACTTAAACTTAGAATTAGAAAGAGAAAGATAATATTTCTTGTACCCGTAATGTGGAAATATAGTCTGAGAAATAATTTAAGGCAGGTGAAGTTAAATCGCCGAGTAAAATACTTTTTTTAAATAGATAAGAGAATGGGCGTATTAAGTTGAGAAATGGCCAGAAAATTACGTAAATGAAAATATTCAGCAAGTTTTAAAGTTCGATTAATCTTCAGTTCCAGTATGAGGAATTAGGAATATTTATTGAGAGATTATAAAATAAACGTTTGAGACATGGAAACAATGTTATTGTCAATGCACAAAATTAGATTTAAAATTTGGTGAGAATTATAATTCGTAAATAAAAAACAAAGAATGCAACTTTAACAAAACATATTACTACTTCGATATCATAATGAAATAAATTTTCCATTTCAATTTGTCTAGTCTGTTACAGAAAAAATCATGCGGCGCAACGATCGGAGTCTAATGTGAATTGATCTTACAGCACTGCGCACATAGATTTTTTTTTAATAAAATGTTTTCTTTCTTTCGTTTTTATGAAGTAAGGTGGCTAAAATTATATTACTTCTTTCTTTTTCCTTCTTTCATATTTAAATCCCGGTGACCACTTTCATTGAATACCTGTGACTTGAATCACGTTTACGGAAGTAAGTGAGCGGGGATTATGTTCACAAATGCTCAAAGAGAGCACGACATGCTTGTAATAGCTGGAACTTAATGGAAATGTGGTTGTGTTTAAAACCGGGAAGATTTCGTGACGAATAGCGTCGGAGAAGGTTACAATAAAGAAAGTCGACCAGCCACTCTAAGACGCGAAGAAAGGCGAATATTTAAAACGTGACATTTAAAAGGGGAGGACAGAAATAGAATGGGTAAAAAAAACACACACACAAGAAAAATAAAGAAATTGGGAAAATAATACAAGGGATGATTGAAAGAAAGACGATGCGGAGTATTAAAAAAGAAATATGACGAAAGAGAAAATATATCATTAAAAAACATATGGTGAAAAATAAATGTTAGAGAAGTAATAACACAAGACGGTAAATAAAAATGGAAGAAAGTAATAACGGAAGTAGTGATGGTTAAATTTTGTGGGTGGAAAATATGAAACAAATAAAGGAAAGAAAGAAAATAAATATTAATATCAATGGAATAGTTGGAAAGAATTTTTGAAAATGTAAACAATTCCAGTTAAACATAAAACATAAAAAGCCATTTTAGTTTAAATGGGAAAAACGGGTCGTGAAAATTAGTATGAAAATACCAACTGTGATGCTAAACGGAAATAAATATGAAATCTGTGTAAAGTCTCATTAAGGGACCATAATTTCTTAAGTTGAGAGACGAGGAAAATGTAATCATAAAAAAGAATGAAGATAGAAAAATACTACCTGACATTTAGGAAGAAAACTATTTATTTTTAAATTCTTTTTTCATTTATATTATTTCACGGTTGCAAAGGAAATTTATCAGTTCTGGATTTGATTTGAAATCGTTTTTTCTTAACTGATCAACAATAATATCATCTAATGCAAGAGGAATAACTTTCAACAAAAGGTATTTTAGAATGCGTGTGCTAAAACGAATATTGCATTTTATTAACTGTAATGGCATGAAATTTTAAGTATCGATGTCGCGATATCATTTAACATTTTTTGAAATATTAAGATTTTCTCTAATGAAGTTTATGAAAATATTTATGTCATAAAAATATTCTTAATATTGTTTATTTTTAGTAAAATTTCACTGTTTATTTATTATTAGGTTTTATATCATGAAACACATGTTACCGAATTATTATTTCAATTTTATTGAAATTAGTAAAAGTCAAATTATTAAAATATCCAAAGCATGAAATGAGTTGATTAAAAGTAATCGCATATTCGAAAAAAGTATTATATATATATATATATAAGATTACTATTATGTTGAAGTAATCGTAAATAAAATCGTTTGAACTGCTGTTCACAGAGTTATGATTATATACACAGATTTTCGGACGTAGTACGCTCCAAGATTATTCAGATGATAAACGTTAGAATTTCGAAAAGAACACTTTTTATATTTCACAAATCAAATCCCAAGTACCATTCATTTTTCGTACGATATCTTACTATCAATTAATTCCCATTTGTAACTGAACATCTCCAAGTTTTTGCTCCATCTGCTCTGAAAAAATGCAGAACTAACAATTCTTTCGAAAATGTCACTTTTTAAAAATTCATCAACGAATGCCTTTCATCCACGAGGCAAATCTCTTTGAGTACATCAGTGAGAGCCTTTTTGAACATATTTACATAATGTTTCAGTGATAATCTTTCCCAGATGTAATATTAAATCTTATGTTATTGTTGTTTTTCTCTAGCTCTCTATATTACTGAATCCTATATTGAAATCAAGTTAAAAATAGTTTATTTTAAACGTAATTTACGAATAAATGAGAAAAAAAAACTTCAACTGAGCATAAACAGGAATTTTATTCGTGTTTCACCCGTTTCCTCCTCTTTTCATATGTCTCCATGAACAGTATTTATTATGTCAATCAATTTTGCTAAAGATACCTGAAGACGTGTTGACTAAAAATCTCGTAAATTTAATGGAGAAAGAAATGTTTTCCTGACTATTATATATATATATATATATATATATATATATATATATATATATATATATAATGGTCCTCTACGAATCTGTTAGGACACAAGTCCCCTTTTACAGTGGCTTATCCAGAAAAAAATTGTTGTTCAACAATCAGATTGCCAGCATATTTTTATAGTACAAATATAATAATCGAATATCAGTTACAGTTTCTGTATAATAACACATTATCTGATGTATTTAACACCTTGAACATGTGACATGTGACGCGCCAATTGTTTGAAAAATTTGTGACATGTGACTTGATCAACTGTATAAAATAAGTGAATCGTTACCCGATCAAAATATTGTTACAGGTGACATGGTTCAACTAGTAAGAATGTGACAAACGATTGGAACAAACGTACATGTGGGTTTGGACAAGGTGACAGTTGACGAGATTAACAATTTGAAAACGTGACATATTATCAAATTCATAGTTTGAATTACGTGACATTTGAACTTATCAAGAGTCTGAACATTGTGACTCCGGTATAACACAAGCAGCGCTTGATAATTTCTATCTACTAAATCCCATTTACATTGTCTGTTTTCTGCCAATTTTAACGGTGCCGCAATCTCAGATCGAGTATTCAAGTCGATAATATCAAGAAGCCAACTACTTGACAAAATTTCACTTATTCGGAAATTTAAATTTCTGGCTTTTCGACTATTTGAGAAGAAGTATGCATTCTACAACGTATATTAGTGCAACCTGATCGAATATAGGCTGGGAATTTATAATAATTTGATTTGATTGTGCATGAAAATGGTTATCGCATCAGATATCATGAAATCAGTCTGGCTACAGAAAAGGAAATACATCTGTTCGTACAGAATGAAGGCGACTGAAAATTCCGGCAAAACATTATTTTATCGTCATGTTAAATGTCTATACCGTTGCAGCCTACACATCTTTCCTCCTCTTATCCCACAGACCTGTCTGTGCGCATATTTCAGGAAGAATTCCGTTTTCATTATTTCTTCACTTCTTTCATGGTTGATATTTTTTTCTGATTTACCGTTTGTATTGCATTATAAAATTTCTCATAGAATTTTAGCACTTTCGGTAACATTTATAGACATTTCCAATGACAATTCTTTTTGCAATATCTTTAGGTTTGTTTTAAATCACATTTCTGTGTTGTCGGTAATCGTATTAAAATGTATTAATGAAAAAGATTTAATGTAGTGCGTCCGAAACCCGAGGTAATTTTGTTGAAACCCTGCCGCGAGAAGCTTAAACAATACTTTGAAGAGTTTATTTTTTACGCTTTAAATAGTTCATGATGATGTGAATTTGATTCTATTCATATTGTGGATTTCATTGTGTTGCTTTTATGATATGTGTTTCAAATGAGCTATTGTCAGATAAGTGGAATCAATGTGTATGTTTATATTGTTATTGCAGAACTATTATCAAATCAGACACTTGAATTCATACTAAACATTAATTTTTTAAAGGTGTGATGTATTATTGTAGCATTGGTGATTTTATATTAATACAAAATGATAAGTATCTTGATTGTATTATATTATTTGATGGTACGCAGTCAAGTTTCCTACTAAATGTAATAGCATGCCCGAAACTATGTGGCAAGTAAATGGTGTGAGTGGCGTATACTATGAGATCTCTTATGTTGTTAAACAGAATATTTGAACCAACTTAATATATACGATCAAATATGCACATAAACATTCCTTTAAGAATAAGCAAATTTACATATATTATGTGTGCGTATTTTTTTATTTGTAAGAAAACATTCTGAATATTTCCCGGGACATTTTCAAAAATATAAAATAAAATCGATTTTAACTATTTCAATTTTCTCCTGGTGCTGCCTTCTCAAAATATCTTTAATTAAAACTTTTAGCATTAAAAGATATCTATTTCTTTAAAATGGTTATGCAAGTTTAAAAAAAGAAATATACCTGGATATCAATTTTTTTATTTTTTTTGGAAAGACTCTATTGTGTAGATGCCTGGATTTATTTTATCTTTATGCGGAAATTTCCAGTGACAATGAAGCAAATCTGAACCTTCGGCCTTTCGTACCTGTGTTTCTGTCTTTCACTATTCCATTCAGTCATCTGTGTCTACTTACTCGTACATTTCTCTTTGTCACATTTGAAAGAATTTCAGATAATTTCACTCTACACTCTCCTACAAATATATATATATATATATATATATATATATATATGTGTGTGTGTGTGTGTGCGTGTGTGTGTGTGTGTGTGTGTGTGTGTGTGTGTGTGTGTTTTCAAGGCTCATCGCGTCAGTTAGATTACTCACTAATATCACTGAATCGCTCCATCCAGACTTTGAAATTTTTATTACGCAATCTCTGACAGAGATAACATATTTCCTCTTACGTCTTAGAGTAATTCAGCGAGAAACGCTACTCTACTGGTCCTGTTGTGAAGCCTTGTTCTTTTTCGAAAATCTAATTATGCGGTTGTGTTATTCGATATATCTGTCCGCTCTCTCATTATCATAATTTATTTCTGTTAAAATCTGCTGATTGGGACACGTTTATAGAATTTCTTCATAATGTTCCTTGGAAGAATCATTCTAATCATTCTGTTCAGTTATGTTCTGCCTCGTCCGGGATATGAGCTCGGATTGCGTCTTTGATCCCAGCACATAAATACTAAGTTAAAACATGATTATTTCCATGGTTTTCAAATAAAGGCTCAGACATTATAACACACTGAAATGAATCCATCTGGCTATAACAGATTGACAGTTTTGGTTGCAAAACCTGTATTTGTCACTGCAGTAAAGAAGTAAAAACATGTCATCAAAGATACAAAGTTACTATTTGGTTTCAAAATAGAAGAGCGAATTTAATTCTAGTGATTACAGGCAATTCTGCATGAGTTTTATTTCACAATAGCAAATCATCAGTTTCTCCTCTGTACAATCAAATTAAAGTATTGATATTTTCTGTAGTTAGAAGATGGCTTTACTTGGAATTTATTTTCTACTTCAATTCTCTAGTCATCTGAAGTACACTGTCAAATTTTCTGTTATTTTCTGTTAATTAGATTTCTTATGGTTAGGTTTTGTGATGAAATCTCTGCAGTTGTTTTATACTCCTATGATCGCTTCTGTCTGCTCAAAACTTTACTTAATATTTTACTTTTAATATTTGACAGGTAACTGTTTAATTACTCAAATCATTACTCTGGTAGTCTCTTACGTCTTTTCAAACAATTATTAGCGGCATTTATCAAAGATGACCTCATGAAATACCTTTCATCGCACGACCTGATTTTGGAAATAGAAATGGCTCCCAAATTACTAGGTTTAGCGCTGATTTTGAGTTTTGTCCGAAGTTATCTATTAAAATTTATATGAGAATTCTGAAGCTTAACTTTTTCTATATATTTCGAAAGCTTTCGTCAGTTTTTAGCATAAAATCCTTCTACGTAAGATCGATGACATGAGACTTATGCATGGCTTAATTCAGTCGTTCCTAACCAAGCGTGCAAGAGCATTCGTATTAAACGGGTACGCTTCTAGAATATGTATTACTAACATGGTGTTCCCCAGGGCTCTATCAATGCATCTACGCTGTTTCTGATCGTCGTCAATGATCTGCACGACATTAGTACCGTTTACTTCTGGCATATTAGGAAATCCAAGAGATTCGACAAAATAAACCCACTAACTGCTCTGACATCCAATGAATGACTGAGGCAACAAATCTTTTGTAAATGTAAATGATTACAAGACAAAACTGCTTTCATTTAATCAAAACGGAAAATATTTTTCTGCCTACCATACAATAGCTGATGGTTTGTTATGGACCAAATTAACGTAAAAAAAAAAACAACAAAAAAAAACACCAAAAAAAAAACCAACACGACCACAAGGTAGGAAAAACAAATATTTATTAACAAGAAATAACAATACAAAATATGGAAGGTGTTAGTATGACTGTCAGTCTAGTTTGGGGTGAACTACTACCAACTCGACTCTTTCACTCTTGGGAGGCGTAGTATATATAGTGTTAGGAAGAGTTCATTCTGTCGTTACAGGTAAAGACCCATGACACCCTTCCCAAGCTTTTACATTGCAGAGGTCTTTAATATGTTTATCATATTCAGATTAATCATCAAAAGTTTCTGTACATTCTCTTTTTCTGCTAGATTTCCGTGGTTCTGAAACTGCTTGAGATCTTTGCATATCGAATGTGTCAAATATTGAGTCCAGTAATACCTCCTCTTCCTGAGGTAGACCGTTAGAATCCTCTAATAGCCTCTTTCTGATGTGATGTAAATCTCTTTTATGTAAGAAATTCAGACGCTGAATTGTGGAAATCATGTTCCCGATCCGTTTTTCTAATGTATCTCGCTTCCAGTAGATTGTGTCGTTTTTGAACATTTAAAAACAAATCTACTCTGGGTTAAATTTTCTTTTCGGTGCAAACGCTGTTAGTGATTGTTTTGTCTTTTTTTGCAGTAATTTGTAGATTACCGATTTAATTTTTCAGGCGATCATTACTTCCGATGGCGAAGTACTGTTTGGTGTAATTCTAGACACATGCAAAAATTGTTGTAATTTTTATCCTGGTCCGCCATAAGCTTTCCTTAGTACTCCATTTTAAGGTAACTACAAACTTCTACGGTTGACTATTTGACCTTGGTTGATTTGGCGGATATTTGATATGTTTCACCTGAAGGTTTTCACAAAATTCTTGAAAATCCGCAGATGTAAATTGTGTCCCATTATGGGTGACTCGACAATCCACCACTTGGAAGTGAGCAAACGGCTCATGCAGGCAATTTATTGTCGTCTCAGGAGTGGGTTTTCTACAAGGAAATAATTCTGGTCATTTGCTGTGATTGTTTACTAAAATGAATTGGTAGAAGCCCTCTAAAAGACCTGTATATGAATCTGTATGGAATTTCGATCTGTCTTAGCCCAAGGGTTATGAGTTATCGGAGGTGCCTTGACTTCTAAGGAACTACCCTTGCATTTATTCACCGTATGTGCAATATCTTGATCCATGTTTGACCAGTACCCATAGCTTCGCATGAAGGATTTCATCCTGCTCTTTCCTGGGTGGCCCTGTAGAAATCCTTGCAGATTCTTTTTTGTAGCGTTTTCAGGATTACCACTCTTTCATATATATATATATATATATATATATATATATATATATGTGTGTGTGTGTGTGTGTGTGTTTTATAGCAAAACATCATCATATAAAGGAAAACTGTCTAGGGTATGCTTATATTTTCCTTCAATCTTTGTTTGCGTTACCTTTATAAATTCGTCATTCACTGCTTCGTTTCTTATTTCCTGTAATATGACGTAGAGGTCTCTAATTGTACTGCATATGGATGTTCTAATATCTCCCTCACGTCATAAAGTTGCAATTAAAGAATCTTCTATTGACTCCGTTTTCTTTGATATTAGTCTTGAAAAACCGTCTGGCTGCCCGATTTTGTTTTTGATGGAAGATACTCTAATTTGCAGTTATGATTTCATAGAACCGTACCCCATTTAGTAATCCATTGGCAGTGTAGACAGGTAGGCATTTTTTTTATCCAAATATTGTCAGTAACGGCTTGTGGTCCATCTTTAAACTAAAGAATTTGCCGTAAATATATTTGTGGAATTTCGTAATCGCTAAAATAATCCCCAACGCTTCCTTTTTGATTTGTGAGTAATTTTTTTCTGCGGGTAGTAACGTTCTTGACGCATGCACGATGGGTTTTAGTGTCCCATCCGGCATTTTATGAATTATACATGCCCCAATACAAGAAGAATTCGCGTCAATCGCGACTTTTATTCCCAATTTTGGATCATAATGCGTTAAAAATAAATCCGTTGTTAGAATCTTAATGATTTGGGCGATGGTTTTCTGACATTTAGATGACAATTCGCAAACTTTTTCCTTCTTTTCCGGTTTGTTTAGAGGTGCACGAAATTTGTGCATGTTAGTTATAAACACTTGCTAATAATTTACTAAACCCAAAATCTTTGTAACTCGTCTACATTTTTGAAGCCGGCATGTTTTTTTTATTGCCGAGGCTTTTTCTGGGTCTAGTCTGCTTTCTTATTTGTCAAAAATATGACCCAGTTATTTTATCTCCTTCATAAAGTCACATCTTTTCCTTTAACTTCAAATTATAATTTTCTATCTTTGTGCAATCCACTTGTACGTGTTCCCAATGTTGTTCACTATTTTTGCTATTCATCAGGATATCATCAAACTATGAGATTGTGAAATCCAGACCGTCTAGAATAGTGTCAATTATTTGCTGAAAGGCTCCAACTTGATCCCGAAATTTAATCTCTCGAACTTATATAAACCTCTATTTGTGTTTATGCACAACCTTGACCTTTCCTTGTCTACCGGTATTTGTAGGTATGCTTCGCTCAAGTCTATCTCTGAAAATAAATTTTCTCCCGTCAACTTGGTGAATACTTCCTCTGAACTAGGGAGAGGATAGTGATAATTCCATATCTTTGTCGCCACTTTTATGGACCAGATTAAGGTCCGAAAAGAAGAACACGATCGCAAGTGTAGGAATAACAAATATATATCAACAAGAAATAACAATAGAAATGTGGAAGGTGTTAGTATGACTCTCAGTCTGGTTTGGAGTGAACTACTTCCAACTAGATTCTCTCTCTCTCTCTCTCTCTCTCTCTCTCTCTCTCTCTTTTGAGAGCCGTAATATATATAATTTTAGGAGGAGTTTATTCTCATGTTACAGGTAAGGATGCATGTCATGGTGAAATCCAAGTCAGTTTCTATCTAACATGGTTTCTATTTTTCCAATGACATGGAGTCGTTCGATTCTGTCAATGCATTGTCTACGTCTGCTGCGAGAAATTTTGGTTCCCTATATAGTGCTAATATTACCTTTACTTCTGAATACTTCGAGTATGCTTATAAATCTAACATTGGTCTCTGTATTGAATACAGTTACCATATCTGTTCTGGTGTTCCTGCTCTGCATCTTGAGACTCTTAACACAATTACGTGTAGAGGCAGCAAAACTGAGAGGGAATCTCGTTTGCAGTTATTTTTCTCAGCCAGCATAAAAATGTGTTCCCCTATTCTTCTAAAAATATTTTATTGCAACTGCTCAAATTAAATTATTCTGGTGAAAATTATTTTCTTGCATTTTCCAACCATAGGGCTTCCTGATGATTTTTGGTTTCCTTGTTAACTATAATATTTAAGTGTCTAAGCGCAACGTCAGTCCTCATCTGCTGTCTTTTGTAACACTGTTTATTTTTATTTCTTTCCTTATTTCTTGCGAGTTTTCAATATTATTGTTCTCCTTCATTAAGAATCCCTGTAATTCAATGCGTGTCACCATCAATTTGCTTGGAATGAAATGATAACAGTATTAATGACAATTTTTGTAAAAGAATTGTCTATACTCCCTGTAATATTTAAATTTTATTAGCAATAAAAAAGAAACAGATATAGTGTTTACACTTATTTATTTTAAAAGAACTGTTCAATATCGAACATAGAGAAGTTTGAGAAATACTATATTGGTAAAAGATTCAAGACTGTATACTGGCTGTCTTTTTCAAGTCACAATGATATATTCAGATCAAGTAATGTTCGAAGCTATAAGATAGATATACACATCCATTTCATGTCCATTTTGAAAAATTTCATTCAGTGTTTAGTCGTATAATTGCATATGCTCTAACACTGTTATTGGACACATTTACCGCGAAGTATAGCATAGATTAAACCATATATTTTTAACATACGCACAGAGAGTAACACACACACACACACACACACACACACACACACACACACACACACACACACATATATATATATATATATATATAGAGAGAGAGAGAGAGAGAGAGAGAGACAGAGAGAGAATAGAGAGCAAAGAATTTGTTACTTTAACTGACCAGGTGCATGCTGTCACAGTCATGATAACCTAAATTTATCGGGGATAGTTTACTTTCTTAAAGGAATCGTCCCCGATATCAAGCACTGAATGATAAAATAATCCTGCTTGCCAAAATATGATTTGTCAGTAAAACAATTGAAAACTAACAATCTTGCCGCCAAACATTTTCATAACTAATATCTATCTATCTATCGATCTATCTATCTATCTATCTATCTATCTATCTATCTATATATATATATATATATATATAATGCTATCGGTCTATCTTATTTTGGGTCATGGTGTCAATGTTTGAGAGTGTGAGTAAAAGTTTTACATCCATATATTTATGGTCTGTTTGCCTATGAATACCCACTAACTCTTATTTTCTTGTGACAAATAATTGATTAGCAGCATTAATATATATATATATATATATATATATATATATGTATGTATGTATGTATATATATATACGCGTGCACGCGCGTATGCGCGGCTGTGTGTACCATGTCAAATTCTATCTTGTTTATTGTATATCTGACTAAAACTAAAATTTAAAAAAAAAACTAAATATATATAATATTCTTGACCTTGGGTCACATGCCAGTAAAATGTTTCATACAACAATAATTTACACTTCAGAAAATATATTTCACTGTGTAACTATTCCCTCAAATTCAGGTACAATATTAAAAATATTTTTTTTCGGAATTATTTAGCAATATAATCAATTTAAAACAAGAAAATTAAAAGAAACTTTAGTAATGATTTTCATAGGTAAAAATTAGTGACTGAAAATTTTAAAATAAATATAAGTAAGGAATGGAAGAATGAATAAGCAGTAATTATTTTTAGAACTTCTTATTTTTAATATTGGTATTTTCTTATAATTAAAAAGTTCATACATGCCTTACTTAAAATACAATTTTACCCAAACTTAACTTAAATGCGGTAAATGATTCTTACTAAAGTACCTTTAATATTATTCTGAAAAAAAATAATCGAAAAATAAGCAGAACACTCGATTAAATAAACTTGCTGGTAAAGTCAAAAAAAAATTACATGTGATCTGTCAAAATCTATAATATATATACATCGATAGATAGATAGAATGACGAAATTAAAATAAATGAATGATCAATCTATACTCAATTTGTTCTGATACATCTTATTGCAACTTGAAAGTGAAAATCAAAACGCAGTGTTGATTTTTATATCCATACTGTATCTATGTATCTGATATGGAAGAGTTCTCTTTATATGCATAAATATTAAACAATATATCTACACATAATTATGTGTATTTTTGTGTCAATGAGTTGCAAATAAATTTAATCATCTTTGTAATTATTAATCATTTACTTTCAAGTAAATGCCATTTTTTCGACAATGGAACTAGGACACAGTGGGTTATATGGAGTGTATGCGAATGAGAATTAGAATGTGAAGATTGAATATGCGGAGTAATGATGAAAAGGTTCTAAAAGTAACGAATTGAAAGCATAAAAATTCTGAGGCAATATTTATAAGATGCAAAGACGTATAGGAAAAAACAATACCATAATAATCATAGCATATTGAAATTTCCGTTTAGTACTAGCACCCAATCTGTTGATTCATATCCGCCTATTGAAATTATTAACACACACACACACACACACACACACACACACACACACACACACTTAAAACATGCACAGGCACACAAAAAATATAATTTTTTTCTAAAAGAAAAATCAACACATCATATAGAACTTTTTCAAATCTCACATAGATTCACATATATATATGTACATAAAAATGCATCACTCATACATGCATCCATGGACATAACAATATCCACATGGTAATATACACTTCACACACTCATATATTTATGGAGATTAACCCACGGACGTATAAATAATACTAACAGATATTGACGGAGGTATATTAACAAAACACATAATTACACAGAAAATAAGCATACATTTACACATTACCAACATACACATACATATCTTCCCGCATCTATACATTACAGCCTATATATATATATATATATATATATATATATATATATATATATATATATATATATATATTGCGCCCATATCCCAAAGATAGAATCGCCGACTGACGCCAATTCTGTAGCGTTCTAATTCTGGGTTAAAATCAATCGGAGCCTAACCGTACTGATGAGATGGGATACAGCGAAAGAGATCTGTCTGTGGTTATATATATATATATATATATATATATATATATATATATATATATAGCTTTGGTTTATGTAGGCGTTCTTTCCATGGTCCAGTTAAAATTCGTATGTATACTTTTTTCTCGTTTCTGTGTTCACTAGAGAAAAATAGATAGAAAGATAGTGAGAGCGAAGTAATTTAATATGAACTAAAGCAATGACTCCATGTGTGCAGCAGATGCTGTATAACTAATATCATTTTTCTAATAACAGTCTAAGAATTTCGTAAAAAGTTAAAGAAAACATCATAATATGTTTGCAATTAAATTGGAAGTTGTAATATGCTAACACACGTTTCTAAATATCTTCTAGACAATCGCTAAAATTTCAACTGAATGTAAATAATTTATATTCTAAACGTACACTTTTCTGTATATTTACATGAAATATTTTGACATGTTAACTTACCCCCTGAGGCATTTCTCTAATAAAATGTACATTATGACTTTACTGCAGAAGTAATTAATATCTATAGGCCGTTCATGAGTTAAGTATTGGCTTAGATACTTCTCAAATTTAATTATGTTTTATCCTCGTTACTGAAATTAAGAAACTACCTACTTTTTATCCTGAAACCGAGACAAATCTCATTTAAATTTCAAAAACTCTATAAGCAATTTCGTTTATATATAGTAACTGAAAACTGCTTCAATTAAATATCCTTTGACATCGATGAAATATTAAATGCATTTCCGTCTGTTTTCAATGTCTGTTATTTCAGCTTCCCTACATCGTTTTAGATTTGAAGATTATGTAATGCTTATCAGTGAAGAAGTGAATTGTTGAACGAGGATTTCAATTTCTTGTTGATTCTGTTTTATTCATTAGAGTTTAATATACTTGCAAAAGGCATAAACCCATTTACTTACAGGTTTCAATAATAGTGTAGAATACGTTTAGTTGCATCATATGAGAGTATACCTTTTCATGAGTCGATAATAATAATAATTATTTGCTCATTTCATAGTTGATCACTTTCCTTATATCCTTTTAGCCAAATTTTAAGATACCCCTAAAATACATGCCAATCTCTCAAAAGCGGGATTATTTTGTCCATAAAACGGCAAACAGGATTAGAAGGATTAGATTTGCTGCTACAGTTTTATCAGTTTTAAAAAATACAGATCACAGTGTTGATAGCTAAGAAGGAAGGGAAATTATAAGAAAGCTGTGAAGTGAAACGAGAAGTAAGAACTGAACTTGAATTGCAAGCAGACAATATGCATAGTTGTTAGCAAAACCAACAACCTACTATGCATATATTTAATTGAAATTGAAAATTCCAAAATCAATCGATTAAAGAAACGTAAATGTGCATAAAATATTTTTCTCAGAGGAATGAGAGCGTACCGTGTAAACGCGAAGACAATTTGAGACATCAGATAATGCCTTCCAAGTTTAAGCAAAGTATTAAAAAAATTAAAATCGTTAGAAACAAAGAAAAGATAACTGACGTATTGTGTCATATCAGCCCACTTATATGGGTATAAATATTGAATAATCTCACAGATTAAGTAGAAAATGTGAGCAATAGAAACCTGATTCCACAAAAAGATGCTGCGTATATTATGGACTGAAAATGTAAACAAGGTTGAAGTATTGGAAGAAGTAGAAAAATAATTACCCCAGGCATCAGGAAGTCACAGTTAAAATTTCTAGATCTAATACAAAATATATCAACGTTATTGTCATTAGATTAAAGTTTACTTCAAAAATATAATTGTAGAAATCTTTAGGGCGAAGCACAATTTTATAATGTTAACTTAAGATATCTACCACTCGAAATATGAAGTAATTACAGCATTTCATATTAGAAATGCAATAATAATTGAAGGATTTCAGAAAAGATACCAAAGAATTTGTTATGATAATAAAGAAGGAAAACCCTGAGGAAAAACACTGAAGCACTTTAGAAGTACAAGAAACAAAATATTGGCTTGAAGTCTTTCATGATACAATATCATGTAATGACTTAAATGATTATAAACAAACTTTTATGAAGGCATTTTTTCTAAAATTAAAGAAGCCTTAGTAATAATCAGTGCCGACAATATTATATGTATCAATTCTTGTCGTTCATATTGTATAACAAGTATTTCATATGAAAGAAATTTAATCACAAATTTGGAAAATGACGTGTGAAGCGTTTCGTTTTCTCGGACTTCATCGAACTAATTGATCACTTATTAAACTTTGTTTTTATTTAGGATCCTACACTGAGATAACAAAAATCTGCCAAAAAGATTAAATGTTGTAGAAATCTGGACGCAAATTTACTGTGGATGCAATACAGATTGGAACAATTTCTATCCGTTTTCATTTAACCATGTTGATTTCTCTTTTGATTGAAATAGCCGTTTGAAATCGAATTTAATTATGGTGAACGATTAATGCACTGAGCAGTTTTGTGAGATCGTCCATTTCTGTACATATAATATTTTATAGATTAAGTTCCACTATGCTTCACTAGTGTATTCATAGTGGGAACTATTATGGTTGATACAGTAATTTCCTCCTTTCAGTTTTTGCTAATTATTATTTTGTTTTGTAGTAATAAATTATGTTATTATTTTATAAGTAGCAATAAGTATTATGTCATTATTTGTTTCAATTTTAGTTGTGATAGAGCGGATAGTTACGTCAATATATTTGATATGTTGTTGTTATGACAATAGTTCGATCTTTTATTTTGAAGTATTTTTAAGCCTTTTCTTTCACATAGAATATGAAATAATTTAAGATAGGAATTTTAAGTTTTTATAACAAATTGACTACTATAAAAATCAACTCAAAAATAATCTATTCTCCCCATACTTACTAAATAAAATTCAGAATAATTATGAGACAAAGATATATTTTAGTTCATTTTTATAGTAGTCGATTTTCGATGTACACTTAGTTTTAGAACATTTTCAGTATGGTGCAACAGGATATCTAGAAAAGTGAAGTTTAATTTGTTTTCATTCTGTAAGTGAATTATATCATATGTTTATCAACATTATCTGCTAATGATATTGATTGTTTACTGTAAGTATTCTGGAGAGTAATGGGTTGAAGTATTCTTAACATAATACAGGTTAAACGCCATGTGAGAGACGAATACGTTCAAATTAAAATGATTTTTCATGAAACTATCATATTTGTTAAAGGTGAAATAACAGTGACTGCTGATGAGTTGGCTGATTTTATGATTTCAGCTGTAGAAGTGTACGTATATTTTGGATTGTCTCAGATAAATACTTTTAAGCATTGCAGCATTTGTTTACATGAATATAGATGTAAATGATTTAACAAGAAACGGCTCATGATATTCCTCTTATCTTTGTAAGTAGATATGCCTGAATTATGTTAGATGTGATAGGCTGATTGTTACTAAGAAAAGTCATGAATTTTTTGTTATGGCTTTCCACAGCTTGTTCATAATTTTACCAATACCTGATAATAACCCGCATCAGAATATCTACATTTGTGGGGTTTTGTTATGCCATAAAATCTGATCAATCTGAAGTGATCAGCGTTAACTTATACCATTATTTACTTAGTAACTGTTTTCGAATCGCTCTATTAATTGCATGTTTTTGTATAATTATTTTGAGCTCATATTTTTTATCACAAGTGTAGGTATCGTAGAAATAATACGTGGAGATGTTACTCTGTTGTTACAGACATCGTATTATTATTGCACTTTTAGCAGCTGTAGAAACTGAATAATGATCTAGACATTCATGACAGTCTTCGATAAGATCTCAAAAACCAATACAAGGGAAGAAGACAACCCAGTTATAGGTGATCTACAAAATGATTCAGTGTATCTCGGCTGAATATATTCTGAAAGACTTCGCTCTATAGAAGCAACAATCAATTGTTTGAAAGCTCAAATAGCACTCATCACTGAACTCGAAGGCAGTTATATGAACATCCATGTGGTCAACTATGTGAGAAATTAAAAGAATGGTATTTTGGCGTTACTGGATTCTTTGAGATAGCTATATAAGCCTATAACAGGCTGCAATTTAAAGATCACCAACGGTCTATATTTATATTCTACCAAAACATATTTTTAATCAGTGCTGTGGTCTAATACCATTAAAAGGTATCGAACTTAGCAAATATTTTTTACCATGAACATGATACACGTTGTTATATAATGTTATCAGCTCGAAAGAAGAACCGGAGAGCCAAATTTGAATTCCAGTTCATTGCATTGACTCATGCACAAATACCATGTCTTCTCTATCAGCTACGAGTGAATTGCATGACAGAGTGTATTTTATAGCCTTGTTTGATAACCGCAGAAAATAATGGCCACCTACTGTGGGAAAATCTTATACCTAATCTGTCATATCAAGCATGTCTCTCGTAAATTATTTACTGACTTACTGACCATAAACTAACTTCCGGGTATGAAATATTCATGAGTAAATACTGGGTGCATCAAAGACATCGAATGATCACGTTCAGATGCGGCAATGTTCGGAAATAATTATAATATTTTTAGAAGACTTACAATCCTACATATTCTACTTTTCCTAAAGAGCATCATCAAAAGAAAAGGAATGTCCGTATGGCTCCGTTACCTGCTATATAATTACAGCGGCCTTAGACAAAATAACACATCATCGTCAACAGCTTATTCTCAGACACAAACGTAGCACAGGGACTGCATAATAAATCAGCCAGTATTAAACTCAAATTCCTGTGAACATAATGATCTGCAGTTATATGTCTTAAATGATTGACGAAACTAAATATCTCTGCTCATTAGAACATTTACCATGTAAAAAAATTCCAACGATGTGTTTAAGGAAAAGAGACTGATAAATAAAAAATACCTTTTCGCACTCATGATTAGATAAATTATTCTTAATGGCAACAAAGTAAAAATTGTCAACTCCAGCCCGAATATGAAAGCGAAATCTATTGATGGTGTAATCCGACTATTTTTCTGATGTAATAGAATTAATTTTTTTCAGTATCTTTGACAATGAATTTTACATTTGCATTCCAGTTGTGGTCTGGAGTGAAATCAAAATCTAATAAACTTTCAAAGCATAAATAATCACTGACAGTTCAACCGTTCATCGTTACTGTATTAAAAGCAGTAAAAAGTGACAATGAAATGAAATAAGCTTGCTTTATATGTAAAGAAGGTTACCACACACAGCTACATCCATTTGTTTGATAGAAGCGAGTGGCGAGAGGAGTAATCGGCTGTAAGTTTCCGATAATCTTTATTTTTACAGGGTCGAGCGTAACCAGCGTTTTCCTCTGCATTTGTTAGTAAATGCTCATATGAATCTTTTAAAAAAACGCAGAAATTAAGTAGGAGGAAGGTGATAATGTTGCAGGAGGACTACAATCATCTATTGATCTTCGGAAAACTGGACATTTCCAACGAATATCATAGTCTAATCTGAGAGAAAAACTTAGTATTTGTTTAAATAATAACAGTTGCTACATAGAGGTTTTGTACAGCAATTTTCGAGATAAACAAAGCATTTACTCTGGTAACAAAGCTGCATCATCAAAAGATAGCCCAATGTACTTCTTGGAATATATATATATATATATTGCTTCATTTTTATTATTTTGTAATTCCGGGGCATTTTAAAGATCTTTATTTCAAAGCGTTATTATAAAATTTGCTTTATTCGTAGAACATGTTTGTCTGAGGAATTTCTACTGATCCTTTTTTCAAAAGATAGGTGTATATGTTTAACTACAGAATGCGAATGTTTTGACTAAGGTTGCTAAATGGTTTTCTATAGGCTTGGTATGTATTGTTTCTTAAGTATAAAGTTATATGTAGGAAGTTTGATATTGTTTATTTTTGTGCTAATTGTTACTTTTAGATTTAGTCTCTGAAAAGCCCTTATTAGGATTTCTCTAAATTTATAAATTAAAAAATTCGTAGATTTATTAACTATCAGAATGCTTTCGTCAGTATAAAATCCGTCGCTATAAAAATGTTCAATATCAATTTATTAGAATGCGATTAGTTTATATGAATGAAATAAATTCTGCTGAATCGAGTGACCATATTGTTATGCCAAAGTTATCGTCAGTGTACTTAACCGATTGTTGTTTCCGATTAATTAGTACGGATGTTTCGCGTTCATATTTATGTTGTACACCCCATTCTTACCTTTGAGTAAAGTTTAGCTAAATTTAATGAAAACTTGAATTTTTCTATTGGTATTGACAGGTAGTAATTCTCATTATCAAATTGGATAACATCTTCGTTAAAATACATAGGCTTAATTCAAGGTAAAATCCACAGACCTGTTCACTTTATATAATCTAAACGCATCCCACGAAGTTGACATCGAAAATATCGGCTTGTATATTGACGATGGTTTTAATCCACTAATTTTCAAATTATTGATGTTAGAAATATTATAAATAGAGTGTTTGATTGCCTAAATCTAAAGTAAGTACTATCACTGACATAAAAAAAAAATAAATTAACTAACAGCAACGATATAAAGAATATCTTCGTAGTTAAGACTTTAGACCAAGTGAATTATACATATCAACCTTATAAAAAACGCAGGAGCAATCCTATGTATATCTACCCAAATCAAACCACCCTCTTTATCCAGTTAAACAGCTATATCTATCCAATAAAAAAAGGTCAATAGAAGCTCCACAACCAAAATATATTCTACACATATAGCAACTATTATCATAAAGCTTTGAAATATGTGGTTAGACATATCCCAAAATTAAATATAGGAAATGAATGAACAAATAGTAAAAGAAATCACAGTAGAATTTATTTTGGTATACACTCATTTTCAACCAAATGATTACAGTAATATAGGATACAAATTTCTCAAAATAATCGAAAAACTTTTCCATACATAATACACATAGCAAAGGTTTGAATAAAAGTACCTAAACTTTTGTAATAATATGTTTTATTTTTGTAATGATAATTTAAAAATAAATCATAAAAAACATAAGAAAAATGAAATCGTAAGATGCTATATGTTGTTTCATTCTATCAGCAAACTATATATTTGCATAAATTTAGACAATCTTTAATTCTTTACGAGTATAAACAACAGTATCTATTGCCATCTGATGAGTCACTGCAGTACCAACGGAAATAAAGGTTTCCTGTGGGCAATAGCAGCCAAGCATGCAGGTGAGAACCAAGGAGTTGAAAGAGATTTTGATTTAATTTTACTAGAATGAAAGCAGCTATACCTGCGTTTGACAGGAGGAATACCTCAGCAAAAAATTATTGACCGGGATGACTAAAAATATTGTTCAAATGTATGTTTTGAAGAAAATCATGGAACGAGGCCAGATGTTTCTTGATAGCCGAAAGACAATCACTTGGTAGGAGGTCATTAGATATAAGAGGTGCTGAAAACGCGTGGGGTAGTTCACCACTTGCGTGAGAGATAGAGTAATTAAGATATTCGGGGGTTAGACGCCAGCAAAATCAGTGACAGTATATTTAAGCCACTTGGAATTATGAGATTCGAATTCAACCAAAAGAAATATATTTGTAAATTTATGTAGGGAAATAGTCTTATCTATATTGGCAGAAATACTCTCTAGTAAGAAACAGTCATGAGAGAAATATACAAAGTAGAAAAAGAAATGATATCTGAGTGAGTTTAGCAGAGATAGTCGGAAACGCATAGAAGAATATTTTGGACATACTAGAGACACCAAGCCACGAGATATTCGCGGTCACAAACTCCCAGGTATGTCTGATTTAAGAATTCTTATAAAAAAGAAGAAGTTAAACAGGAACAAAAAATAGGCAGTGGAGATTGCACGGTTAGGATTAGTCACACAAGTTTGAATGTATGGGGACTTTTAAAAGAGGAAAAATTCTACACGGCAAATGTTGGTACGAATGACAAAGATGTTGAAGAAAATAATATTGAGGTTTAAGTTAATTTTTAGGGGCTAATTTTGAGTAATATTGTTGATTGCTTATAAGTAAAGAGAATCTTGAGTTAATAGTAGTAGTCTGCTTCAAATGTGCGGGATGAGAAACAACACAGACTGATCCATTGTGTGGCCTGAGGGTTACCCACTGTAAGTGCTTGCAATACCTGACTAGAAGAACAGCGATATCATTCGAGTATTGACCAAAACAGCCACTCGCCACGCAATGCAGAGTCGGGGAGCCACAACAATAATGCCAACCCGGTATCTTCATTATGAAGAAAGGTTGCTCCATCTGCACATATCACAAAAACTGGGAACCCCTTCCTAAAAAGGAATCAAGGATAACATTTTTTACTCTTGTTCAAGAAAATATGAAATAATACAGTCCAGGATAAGAAAGCATATTTTCTCATACTGAAAAAATATTAAGTTTTAACTTTGTAAAAGTTGAAAAATCTGTTATTTATGTAAAAAAGGATAAATCGGGCGGAGCAATACCTCTGAGAAAATAATTTAAACAATCCGTTAAACTGTTAGGTAAGCAAATACTTCAAATGTTTAAGTAATTTAAATTATTTAGAAAATGAATCACTCACAAAATCAGCTTTTTTGACAATGCGATGTTTAGCTGACTTTCAAATGTATTAAGCAGCATGGCAGGATATACAAGTTAGGCTCAAGAAAATGCGTGAAATATCAACGAGTTAAGCAGTAAAATAAAAAAGAAAATACAAACAAGGAAAAATTAATATTAAAAATGTGATATCAAACAGGAAAATTTAAGCAATGAAATGCCACACAGATATATCAATGTGAATATATATATATATATATATGAAGTAAAGTAGTAGACAGAAAACATGAATTACGTATTTTGCAAGGTAACAATGAGAAAGAGAAAAAAGAATTTGCAAAGAAACATTAAATGAGAGATCAGAAAGAAGTAAATTTTATAAATATACACATTTGTTTATAATTAACATGTTTAGTATTAAGCGTTAGAATCTGTCTTTTTACGTAACAGTTCCCAGAATTTACAGCTGTCTTTTTTTATGGTAAATATGACTGTTTCAATTTTACTTTTCTTTATCATATCTTCCTTACATAAAAGTTCTCTCCATTAATTTTTGATTTCCGTTTTGGTTTAGTTTTATGAAAGTGTTAAAATTCGGGAATATGTCTTGTTTTTATAGTCATATTTTTTGTGTTTATTATAATTAACTTCAGCGTAGCAAAAAGGAAATAAAGCAGTGAAGTAAAATGCTACAACTATGAATGACTACAATAATTAGAAAATAGAATGCTAATACAATGTTAGTTTCAATTATAAGCATATATCTTAACAACTTTATCTCGCATATATTGTTAGTCATATGTTCGTTGCGATTTTAGGGCCAATATAATACATTGCTAATAAGTCATGGCAGTTTCAAAATTAATTTATTAGTTGTTTAGATAAGATATACTAAAATGCTTGTGGTTTATGCAGAAATGCGTGCATCAGATCTTGTAAACAAGTATATGTATTGTATTTTAAAAGACTGTCATATGATTCCGTCAATGAATTTTTAATCATTTTCTGAATTTAGCCAAGGAATAAATCTTAACGATTGCAATAATGAATTTAAGTGCAACGCCGGAGCAACATAAAACGTATGAAAATATCTGACTCGTTTAAATAATAGTTAGTCACAACACACCCATTCCTCATCTCCAATACACCCACTCGTCTTCTTCAACTTACATTCACATTAATCATTAAATACGTCAGCGAAATAGAAATCAAAACACCAATAGCAAGATGCACAAAAAATTGTTTTGCACGAATTTGCACGAGATACTAGATTAGCAACTAGGTCCCACCCTTTTACAGTGAAACCGATAAAATGTAACCGCAATTTCTACTCCAACAGCTTTTCTCGCACTTCCCGCCTGTGGAATTCCCTTCCACATACTGGCTTCCCTGACACCTACAATCTCCAGCAGTTTAAATGAAATGTGAATAGACACCTGCTAACACACTAACTCGCACCCATTCTCTCAAACACTCTTCCTACGTAACTCCTTACTCCTCAATCACCCTCCTTCTGACATTTCTCATATCTAATCGCTCTCTAAGCACCTTACCCTATGTAAACCCCTGCGCTACAGTGGCAGTGGAATTCCTTGCTTGGGGTGAAATCATTAAAAATATAGTATTATAAAAACGAATTATCTAATTCTATTCACATATGCCAATATATATTTTCACATGATTTTGCGCGAAGATTTTGCCATGTTTTTGTAGTTATAGCTACTAAATTAAGAAATTAACAGCTTACGTAATGAATATTCATTTGTATTTGTTACCTGAAGACATTTAAAGTTAATTTGAATACTTTCAATGAGAAAATAAAGATGTAGAAACTATTACATTGAAAACTTTGAAAATATTCATAGATATATTATGTTCAATTTGCACTGAGAAAATTGGTAAAATATTAACTCGTTGTTATGAAATAGAGACGATTTGATTGTTTTTCAGCTTGTAAAGTCATATCTAGTTTATTTAAATTTTGATAGTATTTTTCTCAATAAGGAGAATTGCCATTTCTACCTTTCTCTCATGTTATTTCTCTCTATATAACTATATTACTATCTGTCACTCTTTCACAAAGAACAGTTTACAAATATAAAGTTTCATTCTTTATTTAGCAGAATTGTAATATAAGAATGAAAAAAACCTCTGCTTACATTTTTATGCTTAACATCGAAATTGCATTGCTAGACAAGTGAAGTAATTTATTACCGAAACATTTTTAAGCCTTTAATACTTGAAATATTCGTGGTTAGTAGTGTACGAAGAGTGAAGAAAATAGAGTTTTTATCATAAGGAGTTTTTATCATAAGGAATGTGCAATGTTATACATAATAAAGGGGCTTTCGGTAATCTATAAGCGACATTGTAGTTAATATATTTGATGCAATATGGCGATTCTCGTTAATACTATGAAAATTTTGAAATAAACAATGGAATAAAATTGCATTTTCATGTTGAGAAATTAGTTGATATATAGGAGGTATAATAGATAGTAGCACAGAACAAGAAATATCAGTGTCATGCTCTCAGGAAAAATATCAACCAATCAATTTGTCTGAAAGCTATGGGCAAATAGGACTATCATTCGGAAAATCGTTTACTCCAAAAAATGAATTCACTATCCACATGCAAAATAATTACTATTCTCACAATAAAAAAGTACGCATCTATAATAAGTAACACACAAATGTTTGATAACTCGGAAAAAATCAAATCATTTTAATCGATGGAGAAAATTTGGGCATTGAGTCAGTATTCTTCATGGTTTTGCAAATAGGAAAGGCATGAGAGATTAGAATATCTGCAGCATTAACCAAACATATCTAATTCAGACTATTGCTTCTTTCAAGTTTTCAATATTCTATCAGGAAAATATTTCTAAATACCTTAGTTCTCGAAAATATATTTGAAGATTTAACTGAGTAGGAACGGGAATTATTTGTTGTTATATTATTTTCGATGGAATATACATTTCAGTTGAAAGGAAAAATATAGGGTAAAAAGGATTGCTGAATAATCGAGAATTTCCATGAATTCATAGATGTAAATATATGTGCCAGAATGATTGAAATATATTTATCAAAATCTGCTGTACAATAATGTCAACACCTAGCGGCGTCAGACTCTTTCATGTTGTATAATATAATGTGTGTTGTGTATTAGCAATAGTATTATTATATATGCTGGAAAATAATGCTTTATTTCTAGCAAGGCCCAGCGAATTGTCCTGACGCCATCGGCTATATTTCAAATTTATACTACACACACACACACACACACACACACACACACACACACACACACACACATATATATATATATATATATATATATATATATATACTTTGTAGACTAGGTAGTATTTACATCATTTTCTCTGTTCAGACTAATGTCTCAACAGTGCAACAGATGTAAATACTGCATCTCATCACATTGTCATTTTTACAACGTTTCGGAAGTTCTACGCGCCGACCTTCTTCACGTGCGAAATATCTCGAACCGAACGCTTAATATCGATCACTATGCTATATTATTCTCATTCCATGTGCGAAGCCACTTCCGGTAAGTATGTAGTTATTTGTTCACAACTTTCTAGTATAGAACTATTTGAGTCCAGACACCGGACCTAACAAACGCCTACATCTACTGAGCCATGTGTCCATGTCGACATAAATCTATTAAGTGACTTATAAACCTAGTGTCATAGTTATTATTTTTACGACAGCTCATATTGCAATCTTTGACTCTAGTGATTTCTCTAGCACTCCGTATTGTTCCATTTTTGATTATTCTGTGCTTGGCTGGGCTAGAATATTTTGTGGCCTAGCATATGCGCTGTTTTCCTAAAGTTTGTTTACTTTCCATCAATGGTCTCTATCAATTATTTCAACTTCATTTCATAGGGGTTGATGATCCCCTTTTCGCTTTTATATATGATCAGTTACGCCTTATCTGTCTATTTCTAATCGTATTACAAATTTGCGATGGTCTCGCAACCTTACCTAAATGGTTTTGGCCTTTCCTCTTTTTTATTTCTTTCCACAGCTACAAGATAATGCGTTCATTAGTCATGTTTTTTTTTATTTGAGGTTTTACGCGGGAGAATTATTTGCGTAGTGCGTAATCATTTTGAAATTCGTCCTGATGTTATATCAATCACAAATCTTTTGTATTTTCTCAGATAACCACCATAGGGTAGACAGAGTAGCACACACACACACACACACACACGCACACACACACACACACGTATGTGTTTGTGTGTGTGAGAGAGAGAGATAGAGAGAGAGAGAGATTGTGTTGTTGATTATGTAACAATTAATTTCCTTTTTGTAATCCAAAGTGAATAACAATTTTTCCATTCTAAGGATTAAACATACTTGTCAGGTAAGAATAAGTTTGTATTACACGAATATAACTTAGATTGGCCAGTTAGTTTTGGCCAAGACAGTAGCAGCCTAGACAGTGATTTAAAGAAAAGATGCAGTTGTTTTTCATGAAAAGGGGCTGTATACAGTATGAATTGCTCTAGTAGATAGAATTATAAACTTACACCAACCGATTCAAAAGAATTTAATTCACGTGTTTTTGAAAAACCTTGTAAAGTCAAATCCTGTGAAATTTTTGCACAATATATAGCGTAACCGTATCTAAGTATGTGCAACATGTCATCGCAAATATTACTGAATATATAATTGATTAAGATTTAATTATAAGATATCATTAGAAGATTAAATTATTAATCAGAGCGGAAATTATAGTTTAACCTAATAATTATACATGAGTGTGTGTGAATGTGTTTCAATGTAGAAGTAAATAATATTATTTCTAAATGAAATCGATTAAAATTGATACTAGAATAATCACCAATACGGTAACAGATCTTATAGTTTTACTTGGAACTGTTTATATTTAAACTGATTTGCAAATAAGCTTTTAAATGCCAGGAATCAGAACAGTGCATTCTAAATAATATTTTGTATACGGCATGAGTTTAAAAATATTATAATTACTTAATTTTATAGAAAGTTGACAAATATAATGCATGAAAACAGGGCATCAAGCAGACCTTGTGAATAAAATATAATTAATTGATATATAAAAAAATATAATTAATTGATATATAAAAAAGGAAAAACAAAACATCCAATATTTTAAAATGTATATTTCCACAGATTGCAACTATTTAAATTTTAAAAACATAATACATTAGGAATGGCTTTTTTATGAGATGGTGATTTAATTTAAAAGCCATCGAAATACTTGATGTACCATGTTGTCTTATTCTCAATAACCTTGTTTCCCGACATTTTCAAAGTTAACCTGCTAATAATCTGACAGTCTACAGAGGTTGAATACCATGAAAGATATTAGATTTTATGACTTTATCTCGTCGATATCAAATACATATGGAATTATTTAATATTTTATATTATATTCTAACTATTTCTGAAGAGTTATAATGGAATCAAGAAATGATATATCCTCATTGATTCACATTGATACCCGAAAAAATGACTTGATTACAAAAATGCTATTATTGTTTACATTGGAACACATGTTCTCATCTTGTTGTTCTTTTGTCAACCTCAACTGTTGAGTTGCCCGAAAATATTTATCTCTCTTTTGATCCGGAAAATCTCCAACGAATTTTTAAATTACCTCTTTCTTAAATCTACCGGATTAAATTGTTTGCAGCGCTTTTTAAGTCAAGGGATTTATTTTTCTCTTTTTATTAATGCACTTTTATAGCTGGTCTTATGTTAAATGAAAAAAAGGACTGAAGAAGTCAACTCATATACAAATCGATGTGAGACCTCTCTGTAAGCCATTTATAAAATTTAAATTTGGATGCTATTGATAACGAAAGAAAGAGTAAGAACGGCTGTGACACCCAAGATTGACTGAAATGTTACAGCAGAAACAGCAGTAATTAAAGAGCGGCAAGGAGGTTACGCGTAACAGTAAGATATACAAAGCAAGATGTGTCAAGCTCCGTGTTCAAGATGAAGGATCACTGACAAAATCAAAACACCTGTTTATGAATGAGGAGACATAGAATTTGTGAGATCAATCACTGTTATGGCTGAGGCATCATCCTTGGCGACAGGATTAGCAATAACTGAGCAGCGCAAAAAGATTACATCCGTATTTAATATAGAGGTTCAAGTTCGTAATAATATGAATTTTATTGAATATGGACAAAAAACGTTAAATAATTACCAATAATAACGAGGGAACGCGGTAAAAAGATATATTAATGTAAAAATGAAAATATATAAATGCGTTAATTAAAGAGAAGAAAAAAATATTAAAATAATTGCAAGTATACTTACAGAAAGGTGTCTGTCATTTAAACATTATGTTTCCTAACAGTCATTTATATATATATATATATATATATATATATATATATATATATATATATATATAATGGTTGACACGTAAATATAATGAAAACTGACCAGATGGTAGTATGAAATATTACTAAATATATAATATGCAACCTAAGGCAATATATGTAACCTCTTTTTCACAAGATTTAAAAAGAAACAAAATGGCACATATTACGTTATTGCATGATATTCTGTATTTCTCTGGAAGAAATTGCTTTAATTAACTCAATGTATTTCGCAGAACACTCTCAAATCAAAAAATACCACATATATTTATATGCAAACACAAAAAAGTAATATCATGTGAAAAATTGCATATATATATATATATATATATAGAGAGAGAGAGAGAGAGAGAGAGATATGTGGGGGAGGATAGATGTGTGTTTGTATATATATATATATATATATATATATAGAGAGTATATATATATATATATATATATATACGCAGAGAGTATATATATATATATATATATATATATATATATATATATATATACGCAGAGAGTATTTATATATATATATATATATATATATACGCAGAGAGAAGTGTCTTAGGAATGTCACATAATATGGGAAATTTGAAATGTTTGTAAGCGTCATCACGCGACTTCACCAACCCAAGTTTGCAATTGATTACTAGTAGAGGAAATTGTTTTGCAAACTGTCAATTGATGTGAGAGTATGATCTCATCTGCCTTGTAACCGAGGTCTTGATCGTGTATAAATACTGATACCTATCTCTTTAACACACACGACCCACTAACACACACACTCCACACACACCTGTAACTTAGATGCAATAGTTGCAAATATATTCTTGTTGGAAGACCTTCCAAATTTTACTTTAACAAAATGGTGGAGACATAACTGTGTTTGTAATGATATATAAGTTTCTTATCTGTCATGTTTGCTTTAACAGATGTTCTTATTGGTGCATTGACCTTTTCCTTTTATTGATTATTGATTAAACGCGCGGCTCGTAATATTTATACTATCAGTTGAATATTTTCCAAGATTCACATATACCAACCTCGATGCCCGTAAACTTAGTGACATTGATTTGATTAATGCATTTTTCTAATGGTTGATATTTTCTAAATAGGTATTGTCAAAATATTTCAACTGATTCCCATTCATATTTTGTGTGTATTAATTACATTCATTACTGCAGTGGTATCAAAGAGACTAGATAATCAATAAAATACAAATATTTTGACCATTTTTGGTTCGATATCTTTGTTTGATCGCATATTATTTCTATTATTGTAAATTTCACTGCACATTCTCGCTCACGCTCTCTCTCTCTCACTTTCTCTCTCTCTCTCACACTTTCTCCCTCTCTCTCTCTCTCAAAAACAGAGACATACACATAATTTACATATATTTATTGATTTGTTGGTCTGTGTAGTCAGAAAAAAGTTTAGTTTTTAATTTTTTTTTATGTTACGAACACGGAGAGCTAAAAATATCTACCCATTGACCACGACCTGGGAGATTACGGATGAGATAAAATTTTAAAAAGTTACTTCCTCCCATACAAAAAGATCACATTTAACAACAAAAATCATAGGCTTGAGAAGCTCTATCATTGTTTTTCTACAAAAAATGAGAGTAAAAATAATTTATTTCTTTTCTGGACCTCAAAATAATAACAGTCATTGAAAAAGTAACATTGCGTATCTTTCAAAATTGAATTAAAATTAACAAAAGTAGGAATACCTACACCCGACTTCCCACCCAGAACTAAGGCTCAACTAAATAACGTCCACATGACACCCTCGCTGGTCGCCAAGATAATGGCACAACTTGACCCACACAAAGCGAGCGGCGGTGACGGAATCGCAGTCATAGTACTGAAGAAATGTACCCCAGAACTCTCCTCTGTCCTGTCTAAACTCTATAACCTCTGCCTATCTGCTTCCTGTTTTCCTGCCTGTTGGATGTCCTCCTGTGTAGTTCCTATATTTAAGAATTCTGGTGAACCCTCAGGCCCCGCCAATTACCGTCCTATTAGTCTTCTTCCGATCTTTGGCAAAGTTTTCAAAGCCATTATCAACGCCGAGGTGATTCAGCATCTCACGGCCAACAATACGGGTTTCGATTCACCAGATTTACTGCTGATATGCTAACGACCATTACCGAATACATATACCGGGCACTTGACAAGAATGGCGAAACCCGAACCGTTGCTTTAGACATCTCCAAAGTGTTCGAGAGGGTCTGGCATGCTGACCTCTTGTCCAAACTGCGGAGCTACGGGATCTGTTTGACCTCATCCAGTCATTACTCTCTAAACGCACATTGAAGGTGGTATTAAATGGGCATGCCCCCCAAAACTACCATACGAACGCAGGCGTCCCTCAAGGTTCTATCTTAGGTCCCACGCTCTTTCTGATCTACATTAATGATCTCCCCGACGCCATTAGATTCCAAGTTGGCATGTATGCAGATGACACAACAATCTACTCTCGCATCGCTCAAAAACCAGGTGAGGACGACAAAGAGAACCTCACTGCCGTACATGAAAAGGTCCTCCAATCCGTAATGGCCTGGGGTAGGAAATGGCTAGTAAATTTTAATGCCTCTAAAACGAAGCAATTATCAAGTAACCACCATAGACAATCGAATCTACCTCCCATTAGCATGGGACAGGCTAACCTCCCAGAGAGTAAAATACTACGCCTCCTTGGCTTTACTCTTTCGGCGGACCTCAAATGGAATGACTATATCGAATCCATTGCCAAATCTGCTGCTATGAAAGTCGGCTCCCTGTGCAGGGCACGGAAGTTTTTCCCACCTGAATCTATTCTGCACATATACAAATCTACCATCCGCCCGTGTATTGAATATTGCTGCCATATCTGGTCAGGTGCCCCTGATGCTCTCCTTGGGCTTCTTGGCAAAATACAAAGGAAGATCTGTAACCTGGTTGATACTGACTTGGCAGCCCGGCTGCAACCACTCTCTCACCGGCGTGATGTGGCTTCCCTGTGCCTCTTCTACAATAATTCCATGGCTTCTGCTCCGATGAGCTTAGATCACTGGTGCCGTCTTAGCACGAATTTACACGAGATACTAGATTAACAACTAGGTCCAACCCTTTTACATTTAAACAAATAAGATGTAACCGTAAATTCTAATCCAACAACTTCTTTTCTCGCGCTTCCCGCCTGTGGAACTCCCTTCCACAAGTCTGCTTTCCCGACAGCTACAATCTCCAGGTGTTTAAATGTAGGGACACCTCCTATCACACTAACTCCCAATTCTTCTCAGAACACTCTCATTTACCCAACCCTCACTCTCGGTATCCTTTCCCGTGTATCACCCACCCTTTGACATTTCCTCTATTTACCCATTATCAATATCCCTACCCGCCTATCACCCACCCTCTGACATTTCCTAATCATCCTTTCTCCACTCCAGTAGTGGCAGTGACATGCCTTGCTCGGGATGAAACGTTTATAGAAAAAAAAAAAGGGCAACCACAAGACTTGCAGGGCAATATATATATATATATATATATATATATATATTGGCCTGCAAGTCTTTTGGTTGCCCTTTTTATTGGTACTGTTCAAATTCATTTATGATGAAATATACATATAATAGACTGATAAAACTCGAAATTGTTTTCAGTAGCGATCTCACAGAAAACGTCTCAAAATTCTCATAACTCTATCGCTAATTTCATGGAGAATACTTAAACGAACCACACACCTTAGTTCCATAATTTTACTCTTCAAAGTTAAACCTGCTTTGCGAGGCACATTGTAATATTGTTTTATGAATAAGGCCTACAGAGAAAAGATTACATATATACATGCATACAAACACACACGCACACACACACACATATTTATATAGTTATAGATGTCCACCCGTAAACGGCGAGAATAATCCAATATCAACTTAATATAAAATATTAAGTATTGTATCTCTATAGAGATCTCAATGAATCTTATCCAGAGCAATAGGATATTTATAAAGGAAAATTTTACACGTCATTTAAATTGGTTATAAATAATAATTCATTTCAATGAGCCAAATTCATCAGACCACACAATATTCTTACCATTTGGTACAAAAAATTTTTGCCGGAATAAGCAACTCCCTTAACCGAAGAGAAAGTTAAAAAAATGAAAAAATAAAATAAAAGAAAAAAGAAAAGAGAGTCAAAACAAAGGCTTTCGTGTCATATCCTTTGGGGGTATTCAAACCAGCCGCGAAGATGTTCCTTACTAAGTCATTAACCGTCTACTTCTAATTCTATTGATACGTACGTATGTGTAATCCCACAAATTAACCCACATTTACACTAACTTTTATCCACATACACACATCCCCACTTATACATACAACTGTGAGTGTTTTTATGCTTATACATATTTACAGACATAAGCTTATTCATGCCTATATTTGAATCTTGCGTTCGTATACTTAGATATAGAATTTATAAAGACGGGATTTCCGCGCGTATAAATAGTGTTATATATATATATATATATATATATATATATATATATATATATATATATATATATATATATATATTTTCATACTTGCATACATCGTCACATCCATACGTATATATATTCATAGTTGCACTCAAACCCCCACATGCAAATATCGCCCGGTTCACACTCCACTCACGTCTATTGAACAGGTGAAGAGGCTCATCCCTTGTTTCCTGTTTAGGATGCGGTTTCCGGTTTTCTCTTCTCCAGTCTTTTCACTCTTTTCTTTTTTTATTTATTTTTTTTTCAATTGGAGTAAATAGACTAAACTATCGCCCAGTTCACACTCCACCCACATCTATTAAAAGGTGAAGAGGCTCATATCGTGTTTCCTGTTTAGGATGCGGTTTCCGGTTTTCTCTTTTCCAATCTTTTTACTCCTACGTAGCCCCCTGCGCATCAGTGGCGTTGTCGCCTTGCTTGGGGTGATATGATTAAAAAAATGCATCTGTGTGCACATATAAATGTGTTCTTCATACATACATTTACCTTTTTATATCAACATGCAATTATTGTGTTCACACACTCGCAAATTTATGAAGAGCGGATCCACGCACACATGTATACACACCCACATATATATAAATATAAATATAATTATATAAATGTACAAGCAACTTTTCATATACTCTTATACAAAAAGAGAATTAATGCCTTTGTACACTCATCCATCTACTTTTAACTGCCAAAATAACGTGGTATATGTTCCTTTGATACGTCATAACAAAGATTACATACATACATCCATATATACCGGTATACATCATTCGGATCTTGATATTAACCTGTACACATATAAGTAGAATGATCAGTACATGAAGGTACAATCAGTTCAAGAATGCACAATTGACTACATCCAAGATTAACACAACCCACATATAATCAGGTGTTCTCACATGACAGATAAAACATATACATAATTAGATCCACACATATCCATGAAATACACTTATACCTAGGTACCCCCTATACACACAATAATACATACAATAATATATAAACATGCACAAAATTATATATATATATGCAAAAAATTTGGTGTAACCATATACATAAAAACATATCTAACCTTACAATTAGGTACACAATTGTAGAAGTGAAGTATTTATATCGAAGTCATTATTTTAACATCATTTACAATTACATAGTTCAAAACAAGATATTTTAACTTCGTACACCAATAATATAAAGTCGTTGCGTACTTAAATTGGCATGTCACCCCATTGTATGGTAGAGCTTAATATTCACCTCTTTGGTCTGTAAAATCCTCCAACGAATGATCCACACAAAATATGAAAGGAATGCCAAGTGTTTCGGAACGAGCTAATTCTAAGATTTTTTGTGTTAGACAGATTAAATGTATTTTTATGGTGATATTTGAAAATTATTTCATTTCTTTGATTTAATAATTGGCTAGATTCTCTGAATTTGAAAAGTTTAATTTTTGTGTCTAAGCATAAATTGCATCTGCTTCTAAAGCTGTTGGGTTCTGAGATTTCCCTATAATCTTCCATTCAATCTGAGGGAAATGATTTCTGTCTTTTAATTACCAGAAATGTTTAGAGAAAGCGGTTTGATATTTTAGGTAGAGTTTAGAAAATGATTGCTTATGATTATATAGGCGTTGTTTCCATGGTCCACCAGAAATTCCTTATATATTTTTTTTTTCGCTATTGTCTTCGCTGGATAGATGGTTACTTGGTATATTACCTCTTCGGATCTATAAATACCTCCAACTAGGCTTTTTTTTTTTTTTCTACAGTTACAGAGAGTTGTACTATCTGTCGTTTGATTGTTAAAAAAATTATTTAGTGTATTATTATCGTGTGAATTGATGATGCTATTAATATTGATAGTGCAGGAATGACTAATTTTTAATGTCTTCCTATTGAAGATCTTCTTTAGTGGGTTGGTCTGCTTAAAGTGCTTATGAAATAATTTCAGAAGGTATTGTCCGATATTAATATTAGATAGTTTACAGAATGGGGAAGTTTAAACTATAGCACTCTCCTTTTTCTATTTCTAGGTTTAACAACAACACACACACATGTGTATGTGTGTGTGTGTGTGTGTTTTAATGGAACATCCAATCACCCCCGATAGTTGACTCACCTAAAAGATTAAGAAGTTACGAAATACGAGACGATTCAACTATCGCTCTTATTCCGTCTTCAGTTACCATTTTATTGGACTCTCTGTTAATTGTACATTTCTGTGCAATAAACTCTGTTATTTGTTTACCATTTACGTTTTGAGTAAATCTCTCCATTTGTAATTTATCTTGTTATTTATATCGTTCCCGCGATATAACAATATATATATATGTATATATATATATATATATATATATATATATATATATATATATATATATATATATATATATATATATATATATATATATATATATATAAAGTGAGAGTAGAACCTATCGTGTGAGATATTGTCTTTAATAAAATATAGCGTCGAATAAACAATTTTTCTAAAAAGAAAAACATTAAGATATAAATACATAAAAGGTAAAGCATCTCGTATGTCGCTTGGTCATAACGAACAATATTGGCAGATATTTTTATTTATATAGTTATCGGCATTTATGTGTGAAAACTTTCAATAGGCGTGTTCCGGATGATAATATTCAATAACTGAGTTTTCTTTGATGACTCTTACACACTCTATTATCTACTAAGAAAGACATCCGGAAGTATTTGAGACGCTATGACAAATAAACAACATTCCTTTAGTGGTAAATTTTGCTGACATTGATTTACAGTCAGGTTTTATTAATTGCATCTAGATAAAAATAGTTTTGTGCGTGTCGAAAACAATATGCCGCTAAGAAATTTATCTCTAGTACGGAACGTCGGTGATCATCGACCAACGATTTGCTTCCTCTTCAATCTGAGTAATAAACCATAACATGAACAATCTATCTAAACTTATTCATAAATGGTACTTTGTGTCAGTGTGTGTCTGCGTGTGTGTGTCCGTTACCTATAAACTCCGAAACTGCTGAACCGATTTTCTTAAAAATTTACACAGTTGTTCTATAAGCATCTGCAAGAGTTCTTAGCTAGGTTTTGTGTCGAGGTACCTCCAATAAATATTGAAAATTGATAATCGAAAAAATCGGGTTATAGGAGGAGTGATCCGATTTTAATTAAATTTGATACACTCATAGACAAATTCATAAGAAACTATATTCAGAATATTCAAGGTTGCAGCTCTTACAATGGTGCAGAAAATTTGATATTGATACCAGGAAATCAAAATTGGACTTACATCCATTAATTTTTCTTTCAGTCTACAGTTTCGCTTTAACTGGAAACAACTATTGCTTTTTAGTCTTTCGTGCCAACGGCCAAAGAGTCTGAGCTCCCGGAACATGGATCAGTTTTAAAACTTTCATTACACCCGAGCAACGCCGCTCTATACTGCTAGTCTTTACATAAAATCTTGAGAGCATTACATAGAAACAAGCAGCAGTTGGTTCTGATTTAAACATAATGTATGAACGGAACGTTTTAACATGATATGTTTAAACTGAACCCGGTATTTTCACGTAATCTTTTCCATAAATAAATAAAAAAGAAAACACTATTTTTGCATTGTTGCGTACAATCATTTTCCTACAGTCTATTTTCTTATCTTCAAACCACCTCTCTCTCTCTTTGTGTATATATATATATATATATACATATATATATATATATATATATATATGAAGTGAATTGTTTGAACATTATTTTTTATCTGTTTTTTAATTAAACAGTATTAAATATTTATATCTACCGGCCTGATTATTTACGATAAATTGTTATTACAAAAATGTGTGCCATTCCGTAGGATTCGAACCGGCAACATTTTATTTACATAGGGGAAGCTACCATTTAATCTGGTTCCGTCTCAGACCTCTCGACCACGAATAGACTCCAATTTAAATGGGGTTTTTATCAAGCTTATATAACACAATTTTAAATAATGTTCAAACAATTCACTTCAAATTGTCGTTTGTTTATAACCAAGTTTCGTTAAAAATTCGTTAATTTTCGTCATAGCAATTCATCGTAAATTGTTTTCGAATTCCTAGTGGAGTGAATTACGTCATCGTCCTTTATTTCTCACAGAAGTTTCAATCGACAAAATACAGAAAAAAATGAAACAATGCGCATGCGCGAACTTTAAATTATGATAGGCGACATTTTACTTAACGCAACCTGTACATACACATTTTTTTTTGAATAACAAGACAAGACGAGAAAAATTTTTTCTTAGTCGACACGTTTCTTTCTGTAACGGATTTTATCAACTCACTTTATCGCAGGACGAAACGCGTTTCTCCTTTTGTTTCATTCATTTTTTCCTTCACAGATGAACTCAGTTGAAAATAATTTACAGGTCTTCCCCTCACACACACACTCAAACACACACATACACACACATATGTATTTTTCAAAGAATTATTTTTTATTTTGAATGACAATACATTACTTTCCTGGTTGTTTATTTGGCCTACGAATGCTGCATTGCTGCATTAGTTGGTAAATGTTTGTTCAAATTTCAGTAATTCGTTTCAAATAATCGTTTATGATTTCAATAATTAAATACTTTTTTATTACGTTGTAACAAAAATAATAACGGTTTCAGCAAAATAAATTTTTTGATAAATTGACTGAAGAAATAATAAAATAAATCAAAATGAGAGCCTTGAGTATTAATGAACTCTGTCATCGATCTACGAAATTATTTATTTCTTGTTGATATAAATATAATTGCTGATTCTACCTCTGGTTTGACCATAAAACTTTTACGATTTAAAATGTGCTTAAGAGTTTAAAAATGATAATCAGTGGGTTAAAGATCAGAAAAATAGTAAGGGTGTGCTAAACACTCGCATTCACTGTCTGTGTGTGTTTGTAATGTCTTTCTTGCAACACAAAGTCACGCATTATCTTGAAGCAGTTTGGATTGCATCGATTTACTAATGCGGGTCTCATTTTTGCAGGCGAGCATGCATTTCAGCAAGTTTATTGACGCAAATCTCCACATTAATGCTGATTGTCTTCCAGAAATCTATAGTGGATAACAATAAATGCGGACCACTAGAAAGTCACCATCAACATATGCTGAGGCAAAATTGGCTGTGCGAAATATTTGGGAACTCATCAGGATCAAGCCACTAACATGACCCTTTCGGGTTATCATAAAAAGACCACTCTTCTTCAAAAGTTACTATTCTGTTACTATTGTTACGCAGAAAGAAAGATCAATCGAAACGTAAAACACTTGATTATATTTGAGATCATAGTTAACGAATTTATCGCGATTCTTCACCTTACCATTATATGCAAATGGCGTGAAACAGCTGTAATTCTGATGTTGTATGTTCCCTGATAATATATGTTTGAATCACAATTGACGAGAGGCTACTGCTTCATTTTCATTGTCAAAAACTATCTGCAACCAAAATAATGGTTTTATCATGTCATAACTGACGAGCCATAAACTGCTATTCTTTCGCTGAGAATACGAACAAAGCAAATGTTGATTATCTTTATAAAAGATAAACTGATGAAATATAAATTTCAAATACAATGACTAGATATTTCACACTGATAAAATCAATACGTATATATAAAGTATACAATTATATTTTCTTCGCCTTTCGGTGAATTGGCGTTGAGTGGGATGTGTCTGCTAAAAACTCATACGCATCGAGTCAGCTTTAACAGCTGACTGAAACTGCTAAAGTCACCTGTGTTGTCTTATTATACCTTGAACTTCCCGAGCATTCTGTCTCAACTCGGGAGCTGATTGTTTATTACCCTACTTAGTCAAAAAATAGATCCTTCGCCAGCTGCATTTTCCGACTCTAGGACATCTTTGTCCATTACTCAGTGAAAAATACACTTATTGAAAATACTATACCATAAGATTCTATTTAACAATTCTGTAAAATCCTATAATTTCCGCTGGCAATCATAAATGAACTTTAGTACCATTCCATATCGACCCAACGAATATACAACATTGACATTAAGAATTTGTATCACTTTTCTGAAACTTTGACCCATTTGTTCGTTGTCAATACTGTATGCCCATCCACTACCTTCTTCATCTACATAAGTAAGGAATTTCTAGAACCTTCTTCGTACTGTCCGATCACTTGTGAACATATCTCACCATTCTCTTTTCGTATCAGCGGATGTTTGTTAAGCACAGTGCCCAAGTTTGAACCCATGAAAAAGTATGCGAATATCTTGTTTTGCATATTCAAAATTAGGGGCTTTTCTTCTTCATGATTATAATTCTCTGGAAATAATTTAAAGGTTATTTAAGAACACACATGAATTATTATGTATACCAAATTTCAGTTAATATAAACCGTGAATACTATGTTAAAAGGATCTTTCAGTATACAACACTTCGTGCGGCTATTTTTTTGTAACAATCTAATAGTTACTAATCATTTATGTCAATATAATGGTTGTGGTAGTGTGTCCTGATATTCTTCTTTGTCTAATTCCCAATTTGTTATTACCAAAGGGTAACTGGTACAGAAGTGGTAATGGTAATGTAAATTATTTCCCTATAAAGAAAGATGTGCCATTCATTAATCAAGCAGCAATACTGCTATTATTTAGATTTTATATAATTTTCATCTTAAAACGATTTTTCATGAAAATGATTTTCAAGTAGATTTTTTGTTATCGTTCTTTCAACTATTGATCGGATATTCTTTCCTAACATTTTATTTGATGATGTGTCGAAGGTCAACATATTACGTCACTTTTGTCTCTTAGATGTGCTTCCCGTTTTGTTATTGCTGATATTGTATGCCCCCAAACAATGTGGTACTGCTCTTTGAGAATCTCTAGCGCAAGTACATAATGGTCAAAGAAGAATAATCTTTTCCAAGACCATCAGACAACTCTCGCTCAAATTATTTTATAGACATTTGTTTTCATGACAGTTGACACTGCTGAACCGGTATAGCGTCATGCATGATATCTATATGGAAACTTGACCTGATGAGGCTATCTATGAATATAACTGGAGATTTAATTTTGTTTCCTTTTTAAAGAATTTTTCTGCATATTCGTAAATCATGCGTGAAATCAACAAGTATAACCAAGACTGTACAAATCATTTCAAACAATTGACTTGGGAGGTATTTCCCTCTTCATAAAATCGTAATAACTCTATTGATGATCATTAATCGAATGTTGACTAAATGAGAAAATTCCATAGCTTCCTTCCGTATTTTTATTGTTTTACTATTTACATTATCGTCCATATATACTGGAAAATATACCAACACTTCTAATTACATATTTATACATGGATTGGTTTGATGCATTATCTAACCAAAGTCATTAAGTTCAGAGCTGTTGAGCTTTCTCTTTTTTTTTTTTTTATAAGCGTTTCACCCCGAGCAAGGCATGTCACTGCCACTACAGCGCAGGGGGCTACATAGAGTGGAGAAAGGATGATTAAATATAGGAAATGTCAGAGGGTGGGGGATAGGCTGGTAAGGATACCGAGAATGAGGGTTGGGTAGATGAGAGTGTTCTGAGAATAATTGGGAGTTAATTGATAGGAGGTGTCTATTGACCCTACATTTAAACACCTGGAGATTGTAGCTGTCGGGAAAGCAGACTTGTGGAAGGGAGTTCCACAGGCGAGAAGCGCGAGAAAAATAAGCTGTTGGAGCAGAATATGCGGTTATATCCTATTTGTTTAACTGTAAAAGGGTGGGACCTAGTTGCTAATCTAGTATCTCGTGTAAATTCGTGCTTAGGCGGCACCAGTGATTTAAGCTCATCGGAGCAGTAACGATGAAAGTACTTGTAGAAGAGGCACAGGGAAGCCACATCACGCCGGTGAGAGAGTGGTTGCAGCCGGTATGCCAAGTCAGTATCAACCACGTTACAGATCTTCCTTTGTATTTTGCCAAGAAGCCCAAGGAGAGCATCAGGGGCACCCGACCAGATATGGCAGCAATATTCAATACACGGGCGGATGGTAGATTTGTATATGTGCAGAATAGATTCAGGTGGGAAGAACTTCCGGGCCCTGCACAGGGAGCCGACTTTCATAGCAGCAGATTTGGCAATGGATTCGATATAGTCATTCCATTTGAGGTCTGCCGAAAGTGTAAAGCCAAGGAGGCGTTGTATTTTACTCTCTGGGAGGCTAGCCTGTCCCATGCTAATGGGAGGTAGATGCAATTGTCTATGGTGGTTACTTGATAACTGCTTCGTTTTAGAAGCATTGAAACTTACTGGCCATTTCCTACACCAGGCCATTACGGCAGCGAGGTTCACTTTGTCCTCCACACCTGGTTTTAGATCGATGCGAGAGTAGATAGTTGTCATCGGCATACATGCCAACTTGGGATCTAATGGTGTCGGGGATATCATTAATGTAGATCAGAAAGAGTGTGGGACCTAGGATAGAACCTTGAGGGACGCCCGCGTTCGTATGATAGTTTTGGGAGGCATGCCAATTTAATAACACCTTAAATATGCGGTTAGAGAGTAATGACTGGATGAGGTTTAAACAGATGTCCAGTTATCCCGTAGCTCCGCAGTTTGCACAAGAGGTCAGCATGCCAGACCATGTCGAATGCTTCACCATTCTTGTCTAGTGCCCGGTATATGTACTCGGTAATGGTCGTTAGAATATCAGCAGTTGACCTGGTGAATCGAAACCCATACTGTTTGTCAGAGAGAAGCCTGTTGGCCGTCAGATGCTGAATCACCTCGGCATTGATAATGGCTTCGAAAACATTGCCAAAGATCGGAAGGAGAGTAATAGGACGGTAATTGGCGGGGTCTGAGGGTTCGCCAGAATTCTTAAATATTGGAACTACACAGAGGACATCCAACAGGCAGGAAAACAGGAAGCAGATAGGTAGGGGTTATAGAGTTTAGACAGGACAGAGGAGAGTTCTGGGGCACATTTCTTCAGTACTATGACTGGGATTCCGTTACCGCCGCTCGCTTTGTGTGGGTTAAGTTGTGCAAATATGAGTGTCATTTTTTGATACCGGTCCGGTGACACCTGTTGATCATATCATTCCTTTCTAGGCGAGAGATCAGTTCGAGGAATTTTATAAACTTGGCGCTGATAACGCTTGATATCAGTCAGGTAACATCTGTTTTCGGTCTCTGTCCTTACTAGCCGTTGAAACCTCGTAAGTTATTCTGCCTTTTTGTATGTCTCATTTTTTGTCCTTCTAGGTTGATAATATTCCTCCTTACTCACGAAGACTTATTATGATGTAGCCTCTTTTTTCGCCGACAGTGTTTGTTGCAACAGCACATATACAGAAAAAATCCAAAATGAAACATTTTTACTATAAAGACAATCGTTCAATAATAATAATAATAATAATAATAATAATAATAATAATAATATGGACGCAATTGGAATTACAATGAGAATGACGTGTTTTTCTGAGGCTCCTGAAAACGTAACTGTTTTTTCTAATGAAATTTTGTTTTACTATTTTAAACCCAAACATGAATTTTCTTCGCATATTATTTAAATTACCTGTTTCTTCTTAAAATGATCCTAATAGATTCATCAGTTTTCTTATTATTCATATTTCACTTAATTGTCGATATTTTGAAATATTTTTAAACTATGATAACCTTTCTTAAAAACAAAAAATAAATAAATAAAACATGATAAACTTAAAAACATAAAATAATCTGTTTCTTTTTTAAATGTTCCTAATAAACAGATACATCAGTATTCTTATTATTCATATTTCCCTTAGTTGTCAATTTTTTGTAATATTTTTTAAACGATTACAATTTTCTAAAAACTAAAAACAAAACAAAATATAAGGAAAATAAATACGATGAAAAAGAGTTTGATTATCATTTCTAAGATATTCTTTTTTAGAAAAAATACGTATCTATTTATGTATTTATTTTATTTATTTATTCCTTTTATTTACTTATTTCATTTATTTTATTTTGATAACCCTATTTTGGACGACTTTAATGAAAAAATAACTGGTACATAGGACGAACAAATTACTATTTTTATTTTAAATCTCACAGCACTAATAAAACTACCCGTATGTCAACTTTTTCTTTTCCGTTACAAGGAATAGTGATGTTTTGTTTGTTGAGCGGCTGCTACGCCCAACTTTATTTTTCTTTAAACCAGCGTCTTTCTGTTTCAATTCCAATCGCGTCTCTGCCAGCTGTCGCTTGGCAACCCATTAGAAGAAGGAAAACTCCAAACAACAACCCGCAACACAAGGTATTAATCGTGCCAAGGAGTGAATGGCTACTGCGTTATGAGGTCACAAACGATCCCCTACAGGCTTCGGGAACCTGTTTCTAAAAGACCGTTACCCAACTTGCCGGGAAACTTTGGGTGGACTATTGGACCCGTGCGTCACCCGTGTGAAAAATATGAGAAATACAAATAGAAATAAAAAGTCTAATATGACTCTTCTAGTGGATAAACAGGGAGCCTGTCCTCCAGGAGAGGACCTACCTGAGGTCGAAAAATCTGCCATAGGAACAAACTCCTACACAAGCAATGAATCTTCAGGTCCCCACAACCAGGATAATCCTAATGATGGCCCTGAAAAATCTCAGGCTAGATTTATTACAGTCTATTTAAAGAAAGAAAAGATAAAATGGTCTCCTGAAGATTATAAAGTCGTTATGACTGCATTTCATGAAGCGTTACGCAAACCTCAAAAGAAAACATCACTCGCCAAACATATGACATTTGGTGAGAAAAGGTTGGACAAACCAATAGAAAGTACATTGACGAAAATAAATTAGCTAATGGAGAAAGATACATCATGCGAAATAACCGATTGACAGAGTCTGAAATGAGATAAAAAGAATTGCAACCAGAATAGACGAATCAACAAAATATGAAAAGGAACCGGAATCAGAAATAAAAAGTACCATCAAACAAGCCAAAGGTCATAAAGTGGAAACCGTGATAAACACAAATCACTCTTAAGATAATGCTGTAAGTTTAGAAGTGATAGAAAGGTGTGATCTGAATCAGTTACAAGATGACAATAAAACGATTTCAGAACACATTGAAGAGAATTATTTTACAGAAACCAAGAACAGTATACAAGAGGCAAAGCAAGAAATCAAGAAACATATAAGTCAAATACAAAATATTGCAATGGAGGAACGAGAATAGCTCCCAAATTTACGAGCAACAAAGCATAACCTCGAAACTATTAAGCTCTACAATGCATCACTCAAATTAATTTTGGATGAAGAAAACACTCATATAAATCTCCATGAAACAATATATGCATCAGCAATAGCCGCAACAAAAAAATTGAACATAAAATTAAAAACAAGGCAGTCTCGCAGACATGAAGATTCAACTTGGAAAAGAAAAATAGAAAAATAAATTGTAAAACTTAGAAGTGGGCAATCAGTACTCGATGAACTGACCAGAGGAATAAATGTAAGAACTAGAAAAGACAGAAGAGTCGAAAGAAAATACAGCATTATAAATGAAAATGAAGTTATATCAACTAAGGAAAAATTAAGCAAACAATACAACTGAATTTTCAAAGAAAGAATAAGACGCTATGAGAAAAGATCAAGATTCTACAGAAAAAAAAAGATTTTTCAAACCGATTCAAGGACATTTTCCAGGGAAATAAATAAAAAAGACTTAAAGTGACAGTCTCCCCCAAAATGGTAGAAGTTATACAGTTCTGGGGAAAATATATGGGCTTGCTTTAAAGAACATAACAAAGAAGTAGATTGGATTGCACAAGAGATAGAACGAATCAAACATTATCCAGAACAGACATGGGCTGGAGTCAGAGAAGAGGATGTTAAATGTGCACTGAAAAAAAAGCACACAATTGGAAATTTTCAGCTATAGATAAAATTCCTAACTTTTGGCTATATTATTTAAATACAGCACATTAAAATCTAGTCAAAGAACTTCTCCCCGAGAATAGTGACACAAACAACCTGAAAAAATACAGACCAATTACATGCCTTCCGACAACATACAAACTCTTAACATCTAAACAGACATATTTATTCTTGGAAAAAAATGACATATCACTGCTTGGACAAAAAAGGTGCAAACACGGCTTATACGGATGTAAACACCAATTGCTTTTTAACAGAATGATATTAGAAATCTACTACAATGCCAAGAAGAATCTTAGTACTGCCTGGATAGATTATCGTAAGGCATTCGATAGTGTGCCATATTCCTGGATCTTAAAGACTTTAAATATATACAAGATATCACAGGCCATCCGCAATTACGTAAAACAATATAGAAAAACAACCCTTTGCCTCAATCATATAAATGTGACCTATAGGTCTGGTGAAATAAAGCTCAAAAAGGGGAAATTTCAAGGTGACTCCTTGTCTCCCTTACTATTCTGCATATTATTAATAGCACTAACCATTCAATTTAACAAGACAAAATGTTGTTAAAATTAGCCCAAAAGTAAATTAGCCATCTATTTTACATAGATGACTTAAAGAATGATAACGAGCTGGAAGGCCTTCTGCAAACTGTAAAATGTTTCAGCAAAGACATTGGAATGAAATTCAATTTGAATAAATGATGTACTAAACTAACGTTTTACGTGGATCGCTACAACAAACATCCTCTATTAGCTTATACTCTGCGGTAACAATAAAGGAATTAAAGCCAGAAGAAGCTTATAAATACCTAGGTGTAAATGAGAGTAAAAATATTCACCATAAAAAAGAAAGAAATAGTGTTTAAAGAGAATGCTACGACTGATATTAAAAACTGAATTGAATTCTCAGAACAAAATTATGGCCATTAATATCCTTGCAATCTTAGTTGTCCAATACCGTTTCATCATCTTAAACTGGACTCTAAACGACATGAGGCGAATGGATTCTAAAACAAGGAAGCTTCTTTCTAAGCCCAAGATGCATCATCGAAAGGCTGATATAGACCGTCTATACGTACGCATTAAAGAATGTCAAAGAGGACTTATTCAGTTGGAATTGTCATACAGGACAACGATTATTGGTCTACTAACATACTTAGAAACAACAAAGGACTGGATGGTACAGTTAGGCAAACAACATGAAACAGAAAAAAAATTCAATAATAAATGAATGTAGTAAATAAAAACAAGATTTACATTTAGTAGATACTGTAGAAAAGCAAAACAGAAGCCAAGAACCAAATATTGCGGAAAACGTATGAAAATGAAAGCCAAAGATAAAGCACTTGAACAGATGAAACAACACTGGCAAGACAAACGTCTGCATGGCCAATATTCAGAACGTGCCAATGAATTTTTTCGATGTTCTACATTTTTATGTGTAATACAAATTTCGCAGCCAAAACCTGAAGCTCTTCAGGCCTAAATTTGAAATTGGATTCTGTTTTTTTTTCTATTGAGCAGCAAGTTTTCGCTTTGAAATATGTGGTACCCATGAAATTGTAGAATATCTAAAAAAATTCTAGATTATATTATTCGGTTAAATTAAATAAATCAATTTAACGTTGAGTTTTTTAGTTCGTCTCTATCTGAATTCACCTGATTTAAATAACAAATAATCTAAGTTATGTATATATATCGCCTAGGGCATAGGGAAATACGAAAATATTACCAAAGTTCAAAACATTAATTTAAAACAGTGCCCAATACAAAACTAGTGCTATGAATATCTATTATAAATTATAGTTTAGAACATGTTCAAATTATTGTAATTTGTACATGTTCTAAACTATAGTTTATAATACTGTTATGGGGAAACACACCTATTCCTCAGATAATAGAATGTCCCTCTTATATTAATAAGAGTTAACAGGAAATTAACGGAAGAATAACTTGAGAACTTCTTGGCAAGTTTATAGGGTTTCTTTAGAATTATATTGGAGTTCAGTAAAACTACTAGGCAGTTGAGATTAGTCGTCAGTTATCACAATACTATGGAGTCAGTTTTTAGTGAAAGATTACCAAGTTTCTAACATTCGGGTGCGTTAAGTCAATTAGCAACCGACATAGAGCAGTTATAAACTACAGTGCGAAAACTACTCCACAACATAATTGGCGACAAAGATCAGCGAATTCACTCGGTATAGGAGAAAACTTATTTTTTCTAAAGGCAAAAGTGGCCACAACAAAATTGGCTACGACAAAAATTTTGCGAGATTAAATTTTTCTCTCACGCCAAGGAAATTTGGCAATTAAGGATTATCAACATAAGAATTGGCTGAAGAGAATTGCAAAGTTACAAATAACTAGACAAGATCTCAAAGTCACAAAGCAACAAATGTTTTGCTCGGAAGACTTCAAAAAGCGTGGAGTAGTCAAAAACGACAATTGTTGGACAAAGAAATTCGCACACGTAAAAAATAAATAAATAAATAAATATTGTATTACGAATTGGTCTAACCCCTCCTCAACAACATAAGTCGTGGTATAAATTTCTTGCATAAAATTAGAGGAATTTAAAGGTTTATTCAGGGAATTTTTTAAATTTCAGGCGGAACAGCAAGCAAAAATTCTAGAACAGCAAAGTACATTCCAGAAGGAAATTCAGTATGAAAATTTTCGACAAGCAGTTAAAATTTCAACAAAATATAGTACAGATGCAAATGGAATTTCAAAAGAAAATTCTGGATGTCACCAAAAAAAGGGAAGAGAAAAATATTCAAGATTCTTTTCCAGACAATACAGTATGGAACTCGATTGAGACTTTCACATTCAATACAGACTAAGTAACTTTCAAGGATTATTAAAAAAAAAATACACAGACGTGTATAACGTAGACTGCTATTCGTGATCAGAAAAAAGAAGGTGAGACTGATCACAGCAAAAGAATAAATCATATTTTACTTAAAAAGACCTGTGGCTTAAAGTTTACCGAGGCGGTAAATATATGTACGGAACTTTTCAGTAAGAAAAATGTCTGTTTCACAAGAGGTGGAAATGCTTGAATTTAATGAAGTGGACGAACAAGATTACATAACATATGCAGCAAATATAAACAAGAATTGCGAAGAATTTAAGCTGGCTGATTTGAGCGCAGACAATTTCAAGTGTTCATTCGTTCAGGGACTCGTATCTGAAAAAGTCACAGAGATGAGAAAAATGGTACTGACGAAATTAGAAAACGTCCCAAATGTTAAAGTACATACAATAATGTATGCATAAAAGTACATACAATAAAGTTGCATAAAATGCAACTCGACACTAGGTCGGATCTATCTATCATAAATCTAAATATGTGGAAGAAGTTGGACAAACAGACGCCAATAAAAGCGAATAAAATCGCGAGGTCACTGACGGGTGAAAATATACATGTCATCGGATAATTTATCACAAAGGACACATTAAATAAAAAAACGCGAAAAGTGAAAATATTTGTCATCAAAGACACCATAAATTTACTTGGTACAGATTGGGTAACAGAATTCCAATGTGTTAATCTTGGCACTCTTTTTCACTGTCAGTAACGACATTTTTCTTAGGGAATTATCGCTTTGTCTGGGGTGAAATGATACAAACTATTATGGGGATTAACCATATGGCACATGAACGCATTCAAACTATATATAAGTAAATATTTGTAGAAGCAGAGTCAATGAGTTGCAAAGAGTGAAAGCTGAAGCTATTCTAGAAGATATCTGTGATAGCCAGGCTAATAATTCTCATTGATATATATTTGTTTACTATTTTGTATTATATATTTTTAACACTGTTTCATCTTTGTGTCATTGTTTCTGACCAAACGAGGTCACACCAAAAGTTACACACGAATAATGTTTGAGTTACATAAATTTGTATTTATTAAATTTTGAAATTACGAATACTATTTTAAAAGTAGCCGTGAACTGGTGATGACGGAAAAATGAATTTTAACATATTTCTTGTGGCAAACCTTCAACTTAGAGAGTTACTATTGTTTTATAACTTGGTTGTGCCTCCGGATGTGCGTTGTGGTGCAGTGGATATCGGCTCGGAACGTGAAATCGGGGAGCCAAGCTCGAATTCCAGTTGAATTCATTGCATTCACTTACGCGCAAATACCCTTGGGTAAGGTATTAATCCGTCTCTTCCTTCCAGTTATGGGTTAAATAACAGGACAGATTGGGTTCTATAGCCTTGGCTGGCAACCAGTCTACCTCAGAAAGCAATGGTAACATACTGCAGGATAAGCTTCTGCCCAGTCAGTTATTTCTCTTTCGAGGCATGATCGCCCAAGCGTGTTTCACGTATGGCACTTAACTGACTGTGCCTCTCCAGAAAGTTGTCAAACAAAAAACCTCTCCAAGTTCATACCTTTTTCCGGCTCCTAGCAACATTTTCCCCCTTTATTATCACACGTTGTCCGTTTTCTAACACTGATTCAGTTAAATATGCTACTATCTTTCTTTCAGTCTCCCGATTCTTCTCTTCAATTAATTTCAGTATTTGATTTGATTGTTTATCGATATATCAAATCATTGTTTCTTTAACTATGAGAAAGTGGACGAACCTACCTTACTGTTATTTACTAACGAAATTTTGTTTTCTTTTCAGATTTGCTAATTTATTGAAATGAGATTATATGTTTCATATTTTGACACTAGTTTGTTTGGCTCATTGTTCTTAGCAACATATCAATTCCTTATGGAAGGCACCCACCTTTTTCGCAATAATTCGTGACAATAAATTGAAAATGAATTTTGATGAATAAAAAAAAATCGTTTAAAGCTTTCATTTTTTCTTGAATTAAAAGCTAAAAGACTAAATATATTATTTCCATCAAGCAAAATAATATGCAATGTTTTTTCACACAGAAATTATATTGATTTAATCAATTTTTTAAATTATTCTGAAAAAGTTGATTAGCACCATTTTAATTGACTGGCATTTCAATGTAATTTTCTTTGTTAAACAATCATCAACAAATAAAATATATAATCCTGAAACCTTATTTGATAATATCGGCTGAGTTAAAATGTAATTCATCTGATATACAGCAATAATTATTTACTTTAATAAAAAAAACACAGAAAAAACGGAGTATAAATCTAAACGTACTAGCGATTTACGTATCTTTCTGCACCAGACAAAAGACTTTTCAAGTATTGACAATCTATTTATATAATTATTGCTGTTTATGGAAAGTATTTCTGTTAAAATATAATTCAAGAAAATGACGGTTTAACGTTTTTTATATTATATCTACGTATTTAGTAATCTTACAAATGTTTTATAAATTTCCATCATCTAATTTTAGAAAAGCTGACTTTAAATATACTGCAGACATTGATCTTATTTTATTCATTCTCATCTACAGTCACGTATACATTCCAAATGGACACGTTTAATACACATGAAAAAATCATCTTAGTGCTTGATGATGTGTATTAAGCTCTTTAAATTTAGCTTTATAAATGTAGTCTTCAGTTTATATCTTCATAATCAGAAGCAATGTTTGAAAGGCCTTTTAAAAATAGTTGTAAAACTATTTTTAAATAAAATGAAAACACTCCTTGAAAAAATTATTTATTTTAGTAAAATTTGTAATTATAAAATAATAATGTCGTTAATATATTCATCTTTCATAAAAAAATTAAAAACTTATCTAATTAAATAAAATCATGGTTTTTAGCATTATTTACAGTTTAATATTCGAAGAAGATTTTCGGTAAATTGACAATTTTTTTCTTGAAATTTCTTTAATATATGTTAGGAGTATAACTGATGTAAAAATAATGTTACCAAGATTATATAAAAATACTTATTTATAAACAAATTAATTCTTTTTTAAATATGTCCGGAAAGTTAAATAAAAATCAAACCATTATTGATTTTTCCAAGAATGTCCAAATATAGGTGTTTTTTTTTGTATTAAAGAAAATTCTCACAATCAGCTTTTGTTGCACATTACCAAAAGAAATAGAAACTGTTAGAAAAGATGAACAAAACGTTTTAAAAAAATATTTCGGTCTTTCGTCATAGCAAAATATTTTGATCTTAATTATATTTCTTATTAAGTTTTTGACCTTTACTAACGAGCTTTACTTTTTACTAGTAAAAACGGGAAGGTACGTACCACATGGTTATTTAATAATAAATTTGTTTTTTTTTCTTTTGAAATTTGCTTATTTCAATAAATGGGATTTTATCTTTTCATGTTTTGTCCCATGTTTCGGGGTTGACTATTTGCTTATAGCTGGGACCCTAACAAGTCGTAGAAACCTACATGTTCTATACGTTTTATATTCTACAGATACGCTTAAGTATAAATTAATACTATGTCTGATTGTAGATACTGGCTGTACTGGTTAAATTTTAGAGGTTTTATATTTTTAAGTCCCTGTATACACATTATATACTTTTGTCGACTGCACAATATAGTATGATCAGTTGGGCAGTATTTGTGAAACATAAAGCAATTCATTTCGCGAGAAATTTGAAAACTGCATGCTGTAATGCTTCAGCGTTCGTGCCCTGTCAATTTAAGCACAGTACACGGGAATCAGAAAGAAAGAGTCGGATTAGTCTAATGTTGATTACGAAAATGTTTGGCGCTGTTACAGTGTTGGTTAAGTTATGGCTGCGCTCATCTTCACATAAAGTAACAGACTCAACACCGAAACTTATATCAATTGCCTTGAGTTTGAAGTGCTGCTTTGAGTCAAATGTTGTGGCTTCTAGAAGATCCTATGTCAAACAAAATTATTCTGTACCAATAATTAGACATTCTACAATACTATCGATCCCGACTTGGTAGCTATGATGCAGCCACTTTCTAACCGGCTTAATGTCGCTTCCCTCTGTCTCATAGATAGATTCATGTCATCTGCTCCAAGGATGTTTGCTCACTCGTTCCCAATCTGCATGAAATTACTCAAGCTATTATACTAGCAACTTGACCCAACCCTTTTGCAGTTAAATCAATTAAATATAACCACAGCTTCTTTTATCGCACTTTTCTCCTGTGGAATTCTCATGAGAATACTTTTTTTCCCTCAGAGCTAAAATTTTCAGGAAATTAAATGTAAAATCAATTGCCATCGCCTGTCTACTTGCAAACTTTCCCTCATGTACTTTTCCCCTCTTATTCTACTCTCATCAGATCTCTTCACAGCATTGTTCTCATTTTTCTCTTACCCATTCTCTGATACTCACTATAACTTGTACATTTTCTCATCCTTCTCTTCTTATATAATCCCTTGCGCACCCAGTGGCACTAAAACTGTCTTGCTTGGAGTGAAATGATTAAAAAAAATTAGATCGTTCTTTAAAAATGCAGTGGAGTCAGATGTCGTCTGGAGGCCCTGGTTGATGCCAATTGTGATTTGATTGAAGATGTTTTTGTGTATATTTTAATAAGCTCTAGAAGTAATAGCTCGAGCTGTTGCCCTAAATATATCAAAAGCATTTGACAGAGTCTGGCATGCTGGCATTCTTTGCAAGCTACAGGGCGATTGTATAATTGGACAATTGTTTTATCTAACTCAGTCGTTCCTCTCAAATCGAGTAATAAAGGCAGTATTAAACAGACATGTTTCCAGATACTTTTCCTCAGGGCTCTCTTCTAGGACATACACTTTTTCTGATATTCACCAAAGATCTCCATGCTGTAATCAGATCAAATATAGGCATCTACGCTGACGACACCACGTTTACTTCCGCGTCTATAAGAAATCCGCTGAGTCGGACAAAGTGAAACTCGCTGTTGGTCTTGAAAAGGACCTCAGATCTGTGGTCAACTGGGGTAAGAAATGTCTAGTGGATTTCAATACTTCCTAAACTAAGCTGGTATTTTTATCCACCAAAGGGAATCGCTCCTACACACTTGCATCAGCATGGAACAGGTTAAAATCCCTGAAAGCAAGACATTACGCCTCCTCGGCCTAACTCTCTCAGCCGGCAACAAATGTAATTACTACATTGAATTCATTGCTAAACCTGTTTAGTGCCAGGAAGTTTTCCCGTCTGAATACAACCTGCGCATATATAAATCTACCATCCCCCTTGCATTGAATACTGCTGTCAAATTAATCAGATGCGTTTGCTATTCATGTCGGGGCTCTTGAGAATATCAGTTGTAATTATGGCTCCTCTCTGGCTTTTCTACAGATAATTTCACAGCTTTTGCTCCGATGAGCTTAGTTTTTTGGTACCTCCCTTGAATTAATTTACTCGAGCTACTAGACTAGTAAGTAGATTACAACTTTTTACAGTGATACTGATCAAATATAACCATTAATTTTACTCTACATTTTCTTTTCTCGCATTTCCTGCCAGTGGAAGTCTCTTCTGTATAATTGTTTTCCTGAGAGCTACAATTACCAAGAATTGAAATGTAATGCCAATTGCCGTCTCATATCTCCTTGACGTGGATCGTTCCCTGAAAACCGTTTTATCATGTTTTTTCCCCGTCCATTCTATTCTCTTGTAGCTGTTTTCATGTTAGTGATCTCATCTTTCTTTTACCCATTTTGTGATGCCCCCTGTAGATTGTTATTTTTACTCATCGCTCTACTCTTACTTAAACGCATGCGCATCAGTCTCATTACTGGGGATAAACGATAATAAAAAAAATATCTGTTAAAGTAATATGTCTGGATTGCTTTTATTTTGGCGTTATTTAGACGACAATTTATTCATAACGCCCATTGTGGATCTTTTTCGATTTTTTATAGAACTTCTTATTTATTTAAATCTTTCTCACCATAGCATTTTCCCATTAGTCGGTAGAGCTTTTTGTTTCTGCGAATTAAGTTCTACAATTTATCTATAATAATATTGTCCAGCATTCCTTGCCTATTAGACAAAACGACATAACGTCGTGGATTAGATGTTTGTCTTGCATTGTAATGATATTTTCCAATTCTTTAATACTTTCATCCTTGTCAGGAGGTAATGGTTCTCTTTTGCTTTGTCGGTTAAGATTTCTCCGTCGCGTTAACATCGTCTTTTACGGCATTCCGGAAAGAGATAACATTATGTATTTACTTACATTGACGTCTCTAACTCATGTATCTCACATTGCTTTTCTTGTCTTTAGCAAACGATACATTCTGTTTCCTGAAGTTAATACACTGATCCTTTTCTTGCTCTTTATCTAAGAGTTATTTCAGTTTTGCTCCTAAGTCAGCTACCAGTTCTGTCATCCGCTTACCTCATGTTGCTCAGATTATGTCCGCTGATAATAAATCCTGGCAAGGCTTTTAGTTCATTTAGGATTGTCACATTATTCAGAGGATAAGTTTATTTGCAATTCTTTTAAGATATGCATTAGCGATTGAAACAAACAGTAATATAATACGATTTATTCAATAAATAACACATTACATCTGATATTAATAATAAGGCAAGAAACGCTTGAGCTTGAAAATATCTAGTAATATTTCGCAATATGTTTATTATTGAATATATTTAATATAGAAACATAGATATTCATTACGTTAGTCACAGTGCTACCATTTTCGTAGTATTTTAGTTCAGTTAAAAAAAAAACACAAGGAAGAATCAAAATTGACAGTCAGTGGCATATATATATAGTGAATACAGAACGAAGAATGAATTTTTAAAACGTCCAAAACATTAATTTAAACCAGTGCTCGATATATAATATATAGAGCTGTGAATATTTATTATAAATTATATTTTAGAACATGTACATAATTTTTTCTATATATATCCACGACAAAGGTACGTTTGTTTCGATATTGAAACTTCAATGTCTCATCAGGCGGTATGTAAATGAATGGAAAGCCTCTTTTTTATATATTCCAACGGTCATAGACTTATTCCCCTATCACTAACCCCAACCAACACCCCAAACACAACTGACCAAATATATAAAAAGAAGATTTCCATTCCTTTACATACCGCCTGATGAGACATTGAAGTTTCAATGTCGTAACAAATGTACCTAACATATATATAACAAATATATATATTTCGTCTGTAAACTCAGATCACTTTATAGGGATAGTTAAATGGAGATGTCAGTTCGAGACATGCATTGTCAACGCCAGTTGCCCAGAAAATGTAGAAAAATTCTTGTAATGGAAGCAAGGGTTAGTAAATGAAGGGGTGAGTAATAACGTTTAGGGCAGGGTCAAGCAGTAGTTGTACTCTTTCTGTGATAGTGGAAGGCAGGCGATCTGTCCATTTGGTCAGTGGTAGTAATCAGGAAAAAAGATCGGATTCAAAAAAATTAAAATATAATCTTTGTTAGAGGCAAAATATATTAGAATAAATACACGCGGATAATTTGTGAAGTTTAAATTGACTATAGTGAGGGCACTTGCTAATTAATTCGTTAGGGATATTAGAAATATATTTCTGTATTGAAATTTTAAAATCCAAATCATTTCTGCTTAACAGATATAGACTTCTTTGGTGTATGTACCTAGGTATTAATTTCTTCCTTGAATTCTTATGTTTTTCAGAAGAGGGTTGTCTGAAAATTTAAAAAAGGGTAACTTCTTTTCTTGACTTTGTTTTAAAAATCATTCCTCATCGTTCTTTCCTAAACCCTTTCTTCCTTTAGAAGAATTTTTCTCCATTTTATGGTTGACTTGGTTTGAAATTGAATGTCTCCAACTGTCATATTTCAATAATTATTACCCACAATATTATCACCCAAATTTTGTTCTGAATTCACAAATGAAATAAATGAATATATATCTGTAAATTAAATTTACATTCACGTCTCCGTTTGATAATTTTAATATATAAACGATATTAATAGAATCCCCTAGGATTCCTACCCAATCTTCTCCTGGATATTTTACAAAAGTGTACATTTCGTTTTGACATTGAAAGAACATAGTCTTATCATGTAGTTAGTAATGATAGTAATAATCATTATTGTGACAGTTTATAGAAGGTGTTAGGAAGTGGGTAAGAGAAGGATGAGAATACTGATGAGGGTGGAGTGGAGCAAGAAAGGAACCTGTGATGGAGGATGCAGGTTATATTGACTTTACATTTAAATTCTTGGAGATTCTATCTGTCGGGAAAGCAAGTAAATGGAAGGGAATTCCTCAGACTGGAAATGCAAGAAAAGAAGCTGATGGAGTAGAATTTGAGTTTGCAATTTATTGTTGTCACAGTAAAAGGGTGAGACCTAGTTGCTAATCATGTGGCTCGAGTAAATTTATATAAAGGGGACACCAGTCAGCTAAGTTCATCTGAGCAGAAGTCGTGAAATTATTTGAAGAAGAGACACAGGTAAGCCACAATGCGCCGATGAGAAATGACTGTATCCGAGCTGCTAATTTGGGATCTATCACATTAAAAATTCTCCATTAGATTTTGTCAAGGACACTTAGGTAGATAGCAAGAGCACCCGATCCGTTATGGCAGCAGTATTCAATGCACGGGCGGATAGTACATTTATATATGCGCAGGATTGTTTCAGGCGGAAAAAAATTTCTTGGCCCAACACGGAGAATTAAATTTTATAGCAGCGGATTTAGCTATGGATTCTATATAGTCATCATCCTTGAGGTCTATTGTGAGAGATATACCGAGGAGGCGTATTGTTTTGATTTCAGGCAGACTAGACTGATCCATGCTAATAGGGGTCAGAGCGATTGTGTGTGATGGTTAATAGATAGCAGTTTCGTTTTGGATGCGTTAAAATTCACATTATTAAAATGTATGTTGTTCATTTGTAAACGAGTTATTACGCAACCTAGGTTCCTATTATGTGGTTTCTTCAGGCGATTTGCAACATATATATATATATATATATATAAATGGGATTGTGATAATTATACACGTGTCGAAAAACTTCTTAGAAAACTATCGAAAGAAGGAAAAATGGTTTTAAAATAAGAAATATCTTAGTACATGAACATCAAAAGAGTTCGGACCAACATCAGCACGAAGCCTAACGGAAAAACCCGATAATAATAATCACCTATCAGAAAGCGCTCAATACAGAGTTAGAGCGAAATAAATAAATAAACACCTAGTTAACCAGACGGGCCTACCTAGGTTTCACATAAACGAATCGTCAGGGAAAGCTAGGTAACGAAAAACAACATATGAGGAGGAAATTAAGACAACCCACGTTACCATGAATGGCGACACCAAACACAAGGAGGGGTAGTAAGAACTTTATTACAAAAAAAAATAATTTTTTAATTTTTTAATTATTAATAGAGGGGTGAATGTCAAAGCAAATAGAAAAAAGAAGATACAAACCCACGATAAAAAAAAAAAAAAACTTAATACAAACACCAGGGCTTCCTATGCCTGCATTTATTTAATATTCCAGCCTTGGAATTCAATAAATTATTAGTTTGTTTATATAAGGCTATAGCGAGTTTTCCCTCTATACATAGCCTACAAAATTGCTGGTGTGCTTTATATGTAGCGCATCTCTTCAATATCTCCCATTTCATTCCATTTGCTGTATTAGGTTTCTTTATCGTGGGTTTGTATCTTTTTGTTTTGGTCTTTGCCTTTCACCCCTCTATTAATAATTAAAAATTTTTAAAAAATAAGGGTTGTTACTACCCCTCCTTGTGTTTGGTGTCTCCTTTCATGGTCACGTGCGTTGTCTTAATTTCTTCCATATATGTCGTTTTTTCGTTTCCGCGTTAGCCAGCTTTCCGAGACGATCCGTTTAAGTGAAACCTAGGTATGTCCGTCTGGCTAATTAGGTGGTTATTATATATATATATATATATATATATATATATATATATATATATATATATATATATATATATATAACTGACGAGTGATAATATCAGAACGGTGCAATCATGAAAGCTGAAGTCAGCATGAATCTTCTCAGTATATTGACACACTCTTTGTAATGAACGTGCTATCCTCACCACAATATCGAGGATTTACATGATTGGCTTCATAAAAAATGTCTATGTTTTTTTGTTTTTTTTACCGTGAATAATGTCAATTAAATTTCTTTAGAAAGTGATAAAATACGTTTACCTGATGAAATATGTGAAAGCGCTACGTTATTGTCATTTCATTTTTATAAATTATAAATGTGTTATTATTTATCAATGTAATCGAACAACAATATCAACTTTGAATTTTCTGTATATGCTGTGTCCCATCAAGACAAAGCTAATCATGGATCTTCAAAATTTCATGTCCTTTGTAAATCTTGATTTGTTTTGTCTTTTTCTTACCTATCCTAAACACTGTTTTGCCATGCATTTAATCAGCTACGCTAGTTAGGTTATGTATTGTAATAGTTTATTCATCTCGCATTTGTTCTCTCCCGTGAGTATCAAATTTTCTAAGCCATTTCTCTTTATTCAAAACTTAACTGATATCCATTTTTCTTGCATTATTCTATAAATTTTTGGTTGACCACTAGTTCCATCAAATATATCTTCATCATCCTTCTGTTTTCTGTTGCTTTAGGTCACTGTCTTAGCATAGAAGATATTTTCTCGAATTCAATAGCATATAAGAAAACAGATATCACGTATAAGTTCAAATTTCTTTCTTTGTTTCTAATATTTTCTGCTTCAATATAGCGAAAACAACATAACAGAGTTGCAAGGGGCAAGACAGCTACGCATTCACATATCTCATCAGGTATCAACGCCCTGTAATTCGCTGAGTTATCCGTTTGACAATTCAACTCAATGATATGACAAATACAATAGAGGGAATCTCTGTTGTGTTGATTGTTGATCGTTTTGGGCTTCTCTGATTTGAGATAATTATTTTAATTGTGTGTTTGTTGTTTTGTAGTAAGTTGACATGGTCATTGAAACGAACCTGTTTATGGATGTTTGTTTCTGTTTCTCTTATTTGTCCTCTGTTTAATCTTTTGGATAAATCGTTCGGAGATGGAAGAGTGTACGAGCTCAGTTCTCTACATTTACTCAATACTGTTGCTCATTTACATTTTCCTATTTAGTTATCCAATATATGTACAGTTTTCCAGGGACAACTACTGTTAGATCATGAGCTGTCTTATCATGGTATAGTCTTTGCAGCTCCTGCCGGCCTTTTAGTTCATCAAATTTGGAAAATCTTGGAGTTTGTATCTTCGAAATTATGTTTGTTTTCATAATGCAGCTGTTTAATTGTTCCGCTTGACTGAGAAGGTTGTAGTAGAGGGACGTTGTATCTAGGTGTATTTGGTCTAAGCAGATTCTCAGATTCTCATTCATTTTGTGTGTAAGCTGAACTTGAAACGCAACCTGTTTTTTCTGTCACATTCCTAATGATGTTTTTGACTAAGTTGTCAAGCTCTTGATTTATATTACCTATTACCGCAAACGGTTATTTACTAAGGGCTTCAATATGTGGTTTTATGCTTTTGTTGATAGTTTCAGTGACCCTGGCATAGAGCCAATTTTATCAAAGCAATCTGGGTATATCTGCTTCAAGTGTTCGATGGTATTGATCTATGTTAATTGTGCAATTTTTTCTCGACTGTGCATGTAAGGTAAATAGTTTAAATTGTTCCAGCGGTGGTAGACATAGAACAGCCGGTCCTTGTACATCCACTATGTAGAATGTGCTGTGATGCTAATCTGACTCTTTGTATTTTCATAGTATATTGATGTTGCCATAAGGTTTTACCGGCGTGATATTATTAGGCTCCCAATTTCCTGTCACTTGTTTGAGCCTTTCATTTTAGGAGTCCTTCGGTGTCTAATTTCTCTGGAAACATTATTCTAATTCGAGAGACTAGTAATGAGTTTTTTTTTTGGTTCCTGTGTCTATTTTTATCTGAAATCTGTGTATTCAATTTGAACTCGGTAGATTTATGTTGATGTACACAAAAGCTACATCTGTCTCAGAAATGGTGACTGTTTTAATGCCATTAAATATTAGGTTTTCAATCTATTATTGCTGTCCTTGAATCTCGTATAATGCATCAGTTCTGATAGATTGACTATTTTCATATTGTTTCCTCTTATGTTGAGATTGATGTTGTGACGTTGATTTGTTATAGTTTACGACTCTTGCCATTGATCTTGGTCTTAGTTTTGCGTTAGTTGACAAGCAATATGTTGCCCAGTGTTTGACTTTAAGATATTTATTGCATTTTGTTCCAAATACTGGACAAGATTTACATCACCTGCATGATTTCTGCTAAAATTAAGACAGTGTTTGTGTTCTTATACCGTGTATGGAAGTTATTCTATTTTCATTAGTATTTTTCAGCATGACCCTAAGTTGGTTAGGATGAAGGTTTGAAGCTTCGTAAGTTTTGTCAGTATTCACAGATTTTCCCAATATTAATGTCTCGTCTTTTCTTCGTTTAAAGCGCTGGCGGTGACAAGCTGCTACTTTTTATTTTATGATAATAAATAACTTCGGGTCAGTCGCCTACATCAGTTAACAAAATCGTCTATCAATGCATCTGATATAAATTTGAAATGATTAGCCATGGTGATTTTTTTTGTACTCTCTGTTAAATGAACTCATTAAAGCTGATTTATAAAAGAAAGTGTTCTTTCCTCTGTGAGCGTCCAAGTGTTGGATATTTTAAACCCAACATTAACTTCGTGTAGGAATATATGGAATACCTGTTTCTCCGTTTTTATTTTGTTAATTATAAAATAAAACTCAATATGTTGTTTAAACAATTTCAATGTTTCTGCTAAAAATTGGTGATCCCCAAACCATCGAGTGAATGTCGCTAAAAGCTATTGTAAAGAAACACGTTCATATACGCACAGTACGTGAGTAATTGTGTTATGCCTACTTACGTATTTGTGGAAAGGTATAACCAGCATTCAGTGTATTTTGTGTGTGTTTATGTCACCCAGCGTGCGTGCATGTATACGTTAAGTATTGAAGAAAAGTAGTGTTCTTCATATTGCAGAGGAAGGAGATTAAAATGACGTTAGGGGTCAGTAGTAGCGAAAAAAGAATAAATAGAAGGAAAAATGATTAAGACTGTTGAATTGGTTATCTTCACAGCAGGTTCTGTACGTGTTGTAGAGTCCAGTGCAATATTTTTCGATTTTTTAGTTTCTTGTTTATTATATCTACCGTTGATAATTGCCTATTGCTTCTTCTTGTTCACATGGGCTGTTTTTAGTCGACAATATTTGTTGAGTTATTTTGTTTTAGTACGTTTTCCGCAGACATCATGTAATGTTATTTTGTACTGTTGCAAGTTATTATAAGAAAGCAATTGCTATATTAATAAGCTTTATTTGTATGTACATACATAGCCAGTGAAAAACCGTATATTTTCCCCTGGGCATGATCTATCGGGAAGTGAAATTGAAGTGTTCCTTCTTTTTCCTATTCAAGTGGGTTCAAATTCTTACGTCGAGGGAAGTAGTACGTATGATATTGTTATAGGATTAAAAAGACAGAATGGGAAAGAAAGACCGAGAGATTTCCGAGTAATAATTGGACGCATGACATACTCTGTCAATTTTCTGTTCTCTACTCGTCTAATGAACGAAAAAGAACATTCGCTTGGACAACCAAAAGTCAGATGACACACATTGCGACTGAGAATTTCTGTCTCATTTATAATTTCTTCTTTCTTCAAGGCTATCTGACAGAAGAGGAAAAAAGATTAGAACAAAGTATCAACTCACTGAGGTTTACTACTACTCAATTTTGTATGTAAGATAATAACAAATAAACATTTTTATTTAATTCAAGAAATTGTACAATTAGGAAATATTATTACACATCAATTCTGATGACTGCACAAAAATGGAACAAATTAACTAATAATTTCTTTTTTTATAAAAATGGAGACTTATCTTTCAATTATTGCTCAACCTCTTAAACTTTCAAATGTGAAGAGTGTGTTGATGCTTGGCATTGGGTAAAGTTAACAAACAGGTTACATGATGTGTAGAAGGAAAATGCGTGGCTTTGTTACGCTTATAGCCCAACACGGCCCAGTTTGGAATGGATCAAGTTAAATATACTTACACGTAAAAAACAAAAAACACAAAGACGCTAGACAAAATAAATAAAACGTCATTGCCTGACATATTTACATATTTAGTGAATTATATTTAAAAGAAAGATACCACTGCCCAAATATACATTGTATGCCACACAGACACGTGCCGATTCAAAATTATTGTTAATATAGTGAATTCGCTGAATCATTAATTTCAATTAATATGAATTTTTATTCATAAATGTGTCAGCTTACCCGTACAAAATTATACATAATTTTAAATTCTTTAGATTTTATAAATTAATTATAATTTTATAGATGAAATTAGAATGAAGAATAAAAGAAATCACACACACACACACACACACACACACACACACACACACACACACACACATATATATATATATATATATATATATATATGAAAAAGAACAAATGTTTTGTCATTGTGAAGATCTTATTTTGTTAATTTTGCTAGACGTGTTTCAGGATACGTGTCCCTCATCAGCTAAAAAATAGCTTGTTATATGTATTTTGATATTTTTAAAAAATAATTTTTAAAGAAATTTCATTTTTTCACATGCTACAGTTTTATGTAATGTTTCCTGCGTAATGTAGCTGTCATAATGAAGCTTATTGAAACGAAGTAAAGTAGAGAGAAAATAAGAAGGGACAGAAAACGTGAGAAAAACGGGAAGAGGATTTTTTTTTATCTTCCTTTGTCTCCCTGTATCTTTTTGGGCGTTTTCTTTCCTCCATTTTTGTGTTGTTTATGTTTGTGTTTGTGTGTGTGTGTGTTTGTTAGTAGTATTTATTTCAATGTATCTATCATTGTGTGAGTGTAAATGTGAGTGTTTATCTGGTAGTGTATTTATGTGTGTCCGTTTGTTTTTATTTGTATAGGTTGAAATGCAGTTTTCGAACATTGCTGAAAACATTACATCCAACATGAATGTTTCACGACAAACTTTGTCAAGACGATTACATTAAATTGGCCTATTTTCTCGCTGTTTTAGGAAAGAGCCACTGATCAGCAACAAAGAAAGAGCAAGTTTAACAATCCCGAATATGCATGTACTCTGGTCAGAAGATGATTGGTGCAAAACTTTTTTCAGTGACGAATTAAAGTTCACTTTCTTTTGGGAGTAATGACAATGAACATGTACAAAGACTAACTAGTGAATCAATTAATAACATTTGTACCAAGAAAACAATGAAATTTGGCGGAGGCAGTGTAATGGACTTTGGAATAATTTCTGCGCATTGAACTTTACCTCGTGTAGTTTTAAATACGAGAGTAAGTGCTAGAGTATATAAACATTTGTTTGAATGTCACGTTGTCGCTTTGTTGCAAAATTGTGGTATTGAAACCCGCGTAAATATGAAGGCTAATGCTCCAGTGTAATAAGGTGATGTTCTTAGGAATTATCTCGAGAAGCAAGGAATTTAGATTCTTGACTGGCCGACTTATTGTCCTGACGTGAACCCCAGTAAAAAAATAATGGATAAGTATAGGGGAGAAGATAATGGCAAAAATCCATCAAATGTTAAAGATTTTCGCCTGAAACCATGTGAAGAATAGGCTAAAATTACAGTTACTAGTTTTCAATGTTTTGGTAAAATCTGTGGAAATATGTGCAATCATCAAAAATAAAGGTCTTAGCGAAAAATATTAAAATTTTACTTTTCTTTTTGAATTGTTTTGATTTATTTACCTAAAATTTAAATTTGTTCATTAATTTTGAACACATAATAAAGAGTAAATATGTGAAAAATATTTTCACTCGTTTTCTGTAATTTTAAATCTAGAGATCTTGTTGGTGAATTGTATGTCTACTGTCAGTGAAAATCTCTGGCAATTTCGATGGTTCGTTCTGAAGATACTGATATTTTCATTTATGTTCTCTAATAATGCACACATATATATTGCATTATTATCAGGAAGCACACCCACAGTCATACGCTTACAAAGATATAGATGTGAATTTGAATTAGTGCTTCTGTTTTGTACAAATCATCATGTCTCTAATACATATTTAAATATATTTTGTTTATTATGTGAAATCTTTTGCTTTTCAACAGCCATTGGACAGACAATTATTACTAACACCTAAAATAATATATATATATATATATATATATATATGTATATGTGTGTGTGTGTGTGTGTATGTGTGTGTGTGTGTGTGTGTGTGTGTGTGTGCCATGAAAAATGGCTACAAATTTAGAAGCATCAAGAACTGTAATACAAATAACCCAACATCAATAATATATTTTAAAATGTTTCTGTCGTGCGATCTTCCACTTCTTGTATATAGTAATAAACTCGACTGAGTGTACATATAATTCTAATAAAGAGAAGAGCAGTTGGGTCTCAAATCTCAGTTGTAGTTGCAAGTCTACTGTGGAGAGTAATCGTAGATATCCATTACAGTTATCAAAGTGTTCCGACAGATACCAAAGTTACCCAGAGACCAGACTAGCTCTGAGCTCCACTCAGCTAGAAAGAGAGTTACCTGGACATAATATTTCTCTGAAAGATTTTTAAATATTTATTTATACTAATAGTATTCCTGAATTGACTAACCCGCGTTCCACTTTGTATATTACGTTCAATATTACCTACTTTTCTATCTCTATATCTGCTTTTGTTGTTTATTATTTTGTGCGGTTCCTCATCCGAAATCCACAACAGTTTCCAAGAAACTCATAAATAATTTCATACTTAAAAAAATAAAAAAATAAATAAAATCATGAATTAAGAAATTAGTCACATGAACAATTATTGGAAGACAGCGTTTTTGAAAATAAAACAAATACGACTTGCCTCTGAAATTGTTACAGCGGTCAAATAACGGTGAAACACTCTTTCTCGTCCTGATTACCCAAGTCATGCATGTTCAGTACTTAGATTGGTGAAGGCTTGAGAATACTAGGTTCTGTAAGCTTCGATTTTCCTGTTTTATATTGGTTAACCGGTATTACAATGGATAAACGGGTCGTTAATTTTGTGAGTATTCGGTAAATATAAATAAAAAAATGATATAATTGCTTAGTCATACCCAATACGCCACTACCAAAACGCATTTTGCCAGTACAATAGAGTAATGGTTCATTCCTCTACATATATCCAGAGATGGCCTTCGCCCAACAAAAGGTCTTCAAAATCTGCACAGAAGAGTAGTGAAAACCAGGATGCCAATATGAACTTTTCCTAATTTTTTATGAAATCCGAAAGTAATTAGACTTTGGAAAATGTATATTGCACATTGTTTTGAAAATAAACGAGAATGTTCAATGCAGATTTTCATTTTGTAATGAGTTTCAGTTATACAAGGATCAGGAAGCACAAAAAGTAGACATATCTAGAGTAAGAGGCCGACTTTACGCAAATGCGTTTGATGTGTGGAAAAGATAATTCTTTACCTGAACTTGTTAATATTTCAATTAATTAAAATGCATGCGTAAGAAGGTATACTCATTTTACCGAACATGAATAAATAAAAACTTACTACGCAAATATACTTTATCTATTTATCTTTCTATACATGCATCTAGCTACATATACACCTGCTATATTAAGCGTATGGAGGCAATGTAAATAAGAAATGACAAATTTTGAAAAAATCGATAACTGTACTAATGTAAACATAAAACAAGCGCTAAATCATGCAAATGTCTCTCACTGAAATAAAGAGATAATTAGAATCGTAAAAGTTGTCCAGAGAGACTTAGGAGAGATGAAGGGATGCCATTTGGTGGCAATGCCATTTGGCGGATTGTATTTTAGAGAGGGAAAACCCAATTTGCTCGAGCCTTGAAAATCCCAAATCTTGTGCTGTCCGACTGCCGAAGATGTCCATTTGATGGCTTCTGTGGCCTATATTAGGTTTAGATAGGCTTAAGATGTTGTTGTTTTAGATCGGAGTAAGTGATATTGGGGGGAAATTTTGAATAGTATTTTTCTTTTAGAGTATAAGTAAAATAGAATCTATGTGCGGAGCCAATCCGCAGATGACGGAATTTTGAGTTTAATCTTGATTTTCGTAATAGTCACAATCGGCCAGGGATAGACATTTGTGTAAGATGAATCAGAAGAAGATCTGGTTTTAAAATATTATAACACATTTATCAGTCTATCTATCTATTCAAGTCACAAGTAAAACATCTAATAAAACGCCAATAACTAAGAATAGTAAAACAAATAACCCATCATCAATAATACATTTAAAAAGTTATTTAGAAGTTCCAGTTATTCTATATCTATCTATCTATCTATCTATCTATCTATCTATCTATCTATCTATCTATATAGGCCACTAGTAATAATCAATTAACTTACCAACAAATACCTTACTGCTGCCAACTAATAAGATATCATGATCTCTCTCATCAGAAAATATGGGTATTTTTTGTGTTAAAAAAATACGACAAAATTAAAAATTATTAGTGAAACAAGAAACAATCTTTGTTCGACGCTTTTTGCGTAAATATTCTGAAATCTGTCCATTAAAACACTTTGTTAGGAGTGTCTGGCTTCTAACTTCCATTGATTAATTGAAGAACAGCGACGGAAGGATGTGTGTTTGTATACCTTGTCAGATTTCAGGTTAATTATTTTATCTTTCTTCTTGGCACGCAGTAGAGAGGTTAAAAGTATAGGCTTCCTGTCGCCATTTGAAATAAGCAGAAAATGTTTCCCGGGAAATAAATAAGATGTATTCATTAGGGTGGTATGTTCTTTTAACAAAGAAAATTCAATTGGCCTGCGTTACAGTTAAAACATTGAAGCTGTCGAATGTCAGCATTTGTAACTTCATGTATTGACTTGGAAACAGTTAAAACAGTCGCCAAATGAATCATATTCATTCCCAGCTTTTATATTGATATAAAATCATCTTCGAACGATTAATCTTTGAAGTAAACATTAGCATTGCTAAATTAAAAAATTCTGAAAGACAAAAGGTATTTTACTTCTATTTATAAATGAATTTTGAAAACAAAATTTAAATTTGCAATGATGACTACTAGAAAACAAAATGTGACGACTAAGTTAAATTGTCCTTTAAATTTATACAAGTGGGCCCGTGCAGGCAAAATATTTATATCGTTATGCCGTTTAAACTGAAGGCAAATATCTTTTATTAATACGCGCTAAAAAATGGCAGCAACACATATACTGATGTACTTACTATTGATTATCTTACATCAGAACACAATAAAAAATAATCCTTCCCCTGTGACAGGCGGACAAATCACACACACACACACACACACACACACACACACACACACACACACACACATATATATATATATATATATATATATATATATATATATATATATATATATATATATATATATACTCCAGGACATGTCCATACCATAAATTACTACAGAATTGTATTTTTTTCGACATTGAAAAAATGATATCTCATCAGGTATTTAATGATATTGGTAATAAACTTTATTTTAAAAGAAAATTTCAAAAACTCACTTTGGGAAACATTTCGTATGAGATAAGAGGATATTCAAAATAGGTGGGAAAGAAAGACGGTAGAAAAGATGAGAAAGCAAAAAGACAAATAAAAAATAGTGAAGCAAAGCGAAAAGAGATAAACACTGAGGAAATAAAAAGCAAAGAGGAAGACAAGAGAGAAAAGAGCCAATAAAAACGGCTCAGATAGACAGAAACCCTCAATCTAGAACGGAAGTAAAGTATAGACTGATACAGATATTTTTGACTCGAAGTATAAGCTTAACAAATAAGAAAAAGTAAAAAAAGGTACAAAGGAAAGAAAGTTGCAGGGAGAAAACAGAAGCGATAAAGAAATAGAAATTTCAAACGTTAGCCGAAAGTGAATTGCAGAAAGATATATTCTTTCTTTATATTGTATAAATCAAAATCCTTCGGCATTTTCATTAAATGATGACAATAGAAATTATTTGAAAGGCGCAAATCAAAAATATCACTTTCTATAAACGACATAATAACTTTCAAAACACTTGGATGCATTGATTAAGAGTATAAATGTATCTAATCAGAGTTTGTGAAATCGGATAAAAATTCTAATTTCTATTAAATAGATCCTAGGAAGTAAAAACCTCTAATAAAGAAAAAAATAATTAATAACTATAATAATCAACATGGGACACTCTAATTACATTTATGCAATAAGCCATTTTGCTAAACTGATCACTGATAAATTAAGTATCAGTGATAATGTCACAAAAATTACTACGAAGGAGGCTTATGTATTATATAAAGATCACAACCCTGAATTCCACCAAAGATTACCAACTAGGATTATGAACCCAACTAAATCGTAAAATCAGTAAAATGATATTAGTACGAGCAAACCTGAAATTAAAAAAAATCAACTCTAACTTATACAATAGAATGGTATTTTGGAAGTAATCAATAGTTCAAGAACATCGACGATAAATACAAATCGACTTTTATTCAATTCGAAACCGTCTCTTTAAAGATAAGCTCATCTCTACCAAGGCGGTACCGCCACTGATGTGCAGAGGTTGCAAAGAGAGTTAAAGTTTTAGGCAGGAGGAGAGTGAAGAAAAAGACGAACCAGCTTACAGGGGGTGAGAGATAAAAGGCAAGAAAAAGATGTGAAAAAGGAGTGAGGACGGTTGCAAAGGTAGAGAGAGCAAGAAAGAGAGAGAGAGAGAGAGAGGAAAAGAAAAAGATACCAGGGGTGATGTAGAAAAAGCTGGAGTTAAGTGGATGAGAGATGGGAATTGACATATCATTTAAATTTCTGGAGGTTGTAGCCATCAGGAAAGCAAGTATAGGGAAGGGAGTTCTACAGGCAGGAAAAGAGATATAAGAAGCAGATGGTGTAGAATTGTTGTCTGCATTTGGTTGATATAACAGTAAAATGATGAGACCTTATTGTCAGTCTGGTTGCCCAAGTAAATTCTTGCGGAGGGGGAACCAATGACCTAAGTTCGTCAGAGCAGATGTCATGAAAAGAAAGCCACTTCCCGCCGATGAGAAAGTGGTTGGAGTCGTGTCTCCAAGTCGGGAACAATCACATTACGGATTCTCCTTTAAAGTCTGTCGAAAACACTGAGACAAACAGCAGGGGCACCTGATCAGATATGACAACAGTATTCTATGCACGGTTGGATGGTTCATTTGTATATGTGCAAAATGGATTCAGGCGTGAAATATTTTCTGGCCTGACAGAGTGACCCAAACTTCCTAGCAGTGGATTTAGCTATTGATCCAATGTAAGAATTCCACTTGAGGTCGGAAGGGAGGCTAAGGCCAATGAGGCGCAGTATATTGCTTTGAGGAAGACTTACTTGGTCCATACTTTCGTTTTAGAATCATTAAAATTTATGAGCCTTTCCACCACTGAGTGAAGGTCCTTCTCAACATTAGCAGCGAGGTTGTGTTTGTCCGCCTCGTCAGATTTCATACTGATGTGGGAGTAAATGGTGGTGTCATCTGCATAGATGCCTACAGGGATTTGATCACGTCTGGAAGATAATTTCTGAAGATTAAAAAGAGTGTCTGGCCTAGGATAGTGCTCTGAATGACACTAGCTTTTGTGCGGTAAAATATGGAGGCATGCCTATTCATGGCAGCATACATTATGAAAAGTTAGAAAAGAAAGTTAGAAAAAAAAGTTTGGATCAGATAAAGGAAGCCTCCAGTGATACCATATCCCTGAAGCTTGCGCAGAAGGCCAGCGTGCCAAACACTATCAAAAGCCTTGGCGACTTCCAGGGTAACAGCACGGGTCTTTCAGGACATATCGAGGGCCTGGTATATGTACTCCGTGATGGTCGTTAGCATATCGGCAGTAGACCTGGAAAAGCGGAATTCATACTCTCTGAGAAGAGTTTACAAACTGTAAGACGTTGAACTATCTCAGAACTGATAATATCTTCAAACACCTGCCGAAAATTGGCCGGCAGCTTTTAGAGCAATAATTAAATGGGTTGAAAGTTCCCCTGAGTTTTTAAACAAAGGAGCTACAGAGATGGACTTGACAGGAAAACATGAAGCAGAAAGGCAGTAATTATAGAATTTAGAGAGAACAGAGGACTGTTCAAGTTCACATTTCTTCAGGACAATGACCGGGATTCTATCACCTCCGCTCGTCTTATGGGGGGGGTCTTGCTTTGATGCTATCGTAGATACTAAAGACAGTGTTATGTAAACATATTTCCATTGAGCCTCCGTTTTAAGAGGGAAGTCGGGTACGAATACTCTTGACGAGTCAAATGTGATGTTTGATGAAAATCTGCCAATAATGACCTCGGCCTTGTTCACAGATGTTGAGAGACCTCAAATATATTGATTAAGGGAGAGATGGAGGACATGCTGTTGTTCAGAACACGTCTGCACAGCCGCCAATAGTCATTGTAGCCGAACTTGCGGTCAATTATGTGCGACCTCATTCTCTTACACTCATTACGCCCATTATGATTAGTTGCGTGGCTCCGAAATAGCCGGAAGTAGTGGTTTGTGTGGGCAATGGCGGCCGAACAGGCAAGAGTGTATCAGAGGGATGAATGTGGTTTGGACGGACTTTCCTGATTGGTACGTAGGCAACAATGCCATCTTTAACCCAGGATAGGTCTCAGAGACGCAGTACTCAACTGGGAGACTGATCACTTTTCCCAAGGGACGTCGTATAGTAAATCGCGAAAGACATCCCAGTCTGCTCATTAGTAGCAGCAAGAGATCCTGTTGGTAGGAGGGTCCTGGGGAGAGTGACAGTGAAGAGAGATATTAAGAGAAACAACAGCGTGATCGGAGTTACCAAGAGGGAAAAGCAGCGCAACATAGCAGGAGTCAAGTACAGAGATGAGGCAAAGAACTTGTAGCGAAGCGTGTTCTGAAGAGATAATAGAAAAGCTCGTGGGGGTCGTGGTTTTTTTTCCATTTCATAGTTAAATTTTTCCATGTTTTTCTAAGAGAACAGTTAGGTGGTTTGAAACGCTATTACGATAAATGGCGTCAAAATTTATTTCTGGTGATACTGTATTTCCTTTTGTTGTATCTCTTTGTCCTTTCTTTTTCTCTACTTGCCTTGGATTCAGTTTTCTTCTGTTTCCCCTTTTTCTTTTTTCACTTTCTTCTTTTTTCTTTTTTTTCTCTTCTGTACATTAATCAATCGTCTATCTTTTTATTATCCTTGTTTTCCTATTCATTTGGAGTTCTGTTCGAATGAACTAGAAGCTTTCGTAAATATCCGTTAAAAATGTCTATTCTAATATGGAAATGTGAGCGTCTATATAAAATTAAATAAAAGAAATTTTTTTTTTGCTTGGTGGGGGAAATATTTTGAAAACCAACTTTTGTACCATTTGGGTATGATGAGCCGTTATAATAATATCAGGACGCGGCGAAATATGTATTACCCATTGTAATAATCTAAACTCTTTTATAAGTAATATATATATATATATATATATATATATATGCGGTAACTAAAGAAGACAAAATGAAACTACATTTGACTTTCCGCGTTTTTCCACTGATAGCTTTAAGCCAATAAAGAGCTGAAACGATTTTCATTTGAAGTATTCTATACTTAATCTAAAATACTTTTTATTTCATCCTTTTGCCTTGATAACTTCCATCACAGGACGAAGTGTGTAGGCGAGAAAATATAGTTTTGTCCCGTGTCTTCGTTATGTAACCATACTGTCTCTTTTTTCAGATTGTAAATGAGTATATGGAAAAAGAAGCAGAGGAAACCAGCGAGAGATATACTTGATTGGATTGAGCAAGTGGTTGTCAGACCGGGGTTTGGCGGATATATACATAAGAGTAATATAAATAAGACCGTCAAGAGACATGGGCCAGATTAAGTCTATGATCACCTAGAACCCCTAAAGAAAAAGTAGATACATTTCCACACACACACACACACACACACACACACACACACACACACACACACACACACACATATATATATATATATATATATATATATATATATATATATATATATAATGTTTTGGGAATCCATTTGTCATTAATATCGGTGTGTTTTGAACAGTTGTTAATCATGCGCTTTGAATTTCATTTTCAAACATGGTAGACATGAATGTGAAAGTAAACAAAGAAATGGAAGCAGAGACAACTGCAAATTTTGGGTTAGCTATTCAACGACAAAGTTGAAAGTTGGGTTTAGTGGTGTAAGGCAAATGACTAAGTGATAACCAATCCTGGTTTCCAGAAAAACTTACACGCCTATGAAACTGAAGAAGCTAAGTAGCCGACACGACAAACTAAATTGATGATATATCCTTAAAAAGATGTTTCATAAACGCAGTGGTTCAATGCAAAACCTATCCAAATGCAGACTGTGAAAGCGCCTATCTGGCAGTCTTCTGCACACTATGAGTGAAACTCTGAAGTGTAAAAAAACCTAGTGCAGCACACAGACTGCAATGCAACACACTTGTGTATGACCATAAGCTGCAAAAGCTTAAACTGAGAGTGTTAGAATCAAATACTGAGAACAAAGGGACAACTGAAATTTGAATGGGATGAACTTAAAGAAGCGCCAGGGACATCAGCACACAACATGATTCCAGAGGAAATCTGACTCAGAAAAAATGTGTTGCTGTCTGAAGTGATTCTTGACATGATTCAAAGGAAATGTACCAACATATGGAACCAAATAAGATAAACTTCAAAAGGAAAATAGGGGCCAAGTGAGAACAGGCTAAAGAGGAATGGCGCAACAACAAATGTGTCGAAGTAGAGAGGTCGAGCAATACTAATAAAGGGGAAATGCATAAAAAATATAGGAACTGAAATGACAAATTACATGCTCCTGTGTGACACGATAACTAGGCATATATGTATTTTATTATAATAGATTAAAATAGAAAATGGTTAAGAATAGAAAATGGTTTAAAAACATATTTAACAAAAGTGAAAAAGAAGAGGAAAAAATAAATAAACGCTTTTTCTTTTATGAGGAAAATTGTGGAAGAGACAAGAGTATCCGATTACTTATTTTAAATCCTACCGCTCTTCCGCTAAATATTTGACTCAGTGATTTAATGTGTTAAAGAGATAAGTTCAAGTGATAAAAGTTATGGAGGTGCGTTTTTCGAATGACCTGGTCAAAGGCTGTCTTTTACTGTATCTTGACCACACATTAAGAATTTTCCGGCGGAAGATTTATTAAGATAAAAAAGAAGATAACTGAAATTTCAGACTTACAGTCGGCAATGTTTATCACCGGTGGTCTAAAGCATTTCCGGATTTCCGGATTTCCGGGTCAATTTTAAATAAATTCAGGTAATTTTTCCGAGTCAGTTAAGTGAGTCAGTCAGTTTCGTTGAGTAGAATCTCCGTTCGTCTTTTTCGGTCAGTTCGGATTTGTTGATCTCCATTAATTAGAGTTAGAGCTGTGTGTCATATTTGCCTGCCCCAACCGAAAAGGCTAACTCTAAACGAAATAAAATACCCTTTACACTCATCCAAGTTGTAGAAGTTCGTTCCTTATAGTTTAATCGTGTACCCCTAGCTGTACGGCCGACATTTTCAACAAACTCCCGGCAAACATCACAGCGTGGAGAACGGCCGCCGGAGAAATTGTTAGGACGGACCGTTGGGGTGTTACACCTGAACATGATCTATATTATCCAAGGATGGAACGATCATGACCTAAGCAAATCAATTTTCACAGCTCTGTCTGAGAAACCCAGGTCCAATTGAATGAGAAATCCAGTCAGTTTCATGATCAACAAAAACATTGTCCTAATAATGTTGAATAGATCACGAAGCAGAATCAGACCGGAAATAGGAGAAGAACAGTGTTGTTATGTCAAGGACACTGGAACAAAGTATGCAATATTTATGCTTAAGATGCTAGAAAGAAGGGCGATTCAAACAAGAAAAGGAAGTTCTCCTGTGTTTTCTAGATTATCTCCAGGTGTTTGACAAAGTACACCACATGGATTTGTTACAAATGCTCAGCAATAAAGACATCAGCGTATTCAATAAACCCTACTGCCAGCAAACCGACTGCATACGGACAGCAGATATACAAAGATAGAAAGGAGCATAGTGCAGAGAATGTGTCTTTAGACCGGAGCTATTCAACATACACAGAGATGCTATTGTGAAACCCTAGAAGGGAGATGGGTCATAGAAAAAGTATTTAAATTTCTTTGAGAGAATTTTGTTAAATTTATTGGAGTGCATTCAGACTTTTATAAGCTATTAACAAAAAACTTTTTTAAGTTGATTTGATTTTTTTACGTGTATGAATCATGTTTTCTGAGAGTTTTCGTGCGTCACGACATGATACCCAGTGACGCGTAAAGACACGATTTTCAAAACTATCAAAGACAACAGCATGCATCGGCACAGGTAAAACAATATCCACAAGAAATAAACACAATTTGAAAATGATTGTTGCAAGTTATAAATACACGTAAATCATTCAAGTATATTTTACATTCCACTTCTAAGCGAAAGCAAGAAATTTATTTAATCTTAAAAACATATTAATATTAAAAACAAATTTGCCTGCTGTTCTAACAAGCCAATATATATATATATATATATATATATATATATATATATATATATATATATATGTGTGTGTGTGTGTGTGTGTGTTTGTATGCATGTATAATTTAAATACTTAATTCAGTCAGTCAGTCAGTTAAGTGCCATACGTGATACACGCTTGGGCGATCATTTCTAGAAAGAGACATGACTGACTGGGCAGAAGATTATCCCGCAGTAGATTGCCATTGATTTATGCGGTAGACTGGTTGCCGACCAAGGCTATAGAACCCAATCTGTCCTGCTATTTAACCCATAACTGGAAGAAAGAGACGGATTAATACCTTTCCCAGGGGTATTTGAGCGTAAATGAATACAATACAGATCCTAATAGAGTTAGACCAGTACACATTTGTATTAAAAAGCGTTCTATACAATTATATTGTAGCACTTTTGAATATTTTCTATTTTTAAACGATTTATTCCGCTACCCAGGTTCTTACCATGAGTGGTGCCTTCAGGCGCTTTTTAATAACTGGTTTTACGTTTTAACGTTTTTCTTTTTAAGAACGCTCTTGTAACGCTGTTTATTTGAACGTTCACGTGGCAGAGAATTTATGAACGCGCATTGTTTAAATTCAATCGAATTATGACGTTTTTATCCATGGTTGTATGAACCGAAGACGTATTTCTCAGTGTTTATATATTTGGTCATAATTGATGTTCCTTCATTTAACAGTTCGTCATCATTTGTGTATGTCATAATTTCTAATATTTTTCCTGACACAGTCTACATATTTGTACACCGTTGTAAGGCTTAGCTTAGCTGTTTTTACAATGATCCACGTTATGTTTGGGTCTTTTTCCTATTTTGTTTTCAATTTCCAGACGTGGTTAGCCATTTTTTAATATTTTGTGTGGTTCCTCATCCGGAATCCACAAAAAATAAGTTTTATTTTTGGTACATTCTGCAGAAATCACTAACGTATATATATATATATATATATATATATATATATATATATATATATATATATATATATATCTGTAATTTTAGATCAAACTTAGCGGGGAAATAGCACTTTTCAACATGTCATTTTATGATATGCATTTTCAAACCCTTATAAACAAATGATGAAGAAAAATTCTAAACCAAGTGGTTAGTTCTAGTAGAGGAAGGGCTTGGAAGATATTGTCTTTATAGGGTGAAGCTAACAATATTTTAGTCGTAATTTCTTCTTTGGTCGTGGGAGTTATGTGGCTTGAACTTTCTTTGGTCATGGGAGATATCTGGCTTGATCCTTGAGTTAGTAGGTGGTAACTGCTTCAGGCCATTTTTTATAAACTATATATATATATATATATATATATATATATATATATATATATATAATCTGATTGTAGCACTACAGTATTTCAAAAGCACAATGAACTTGAATAAGACGTATCGAATATCTATTTATCCTCGCGGATATATAGGCTTAATGATAAAAATTCGAAAAAATTTCACTCCACCATTTTACTCGACATGATATAAAGTAAACAAAAATTAATGCCAAAATACGTTACAAAATATATGACGGAAAAACAACAAACAGGAAAATGAGGCCAACATAAAGACGAATTTCTCACGAGAAATATGCAAAAATAAGAAGAATGTTTATCAAAGATAATGTAGATACATATAAAAAAAATAAGAGGACTAATAGGTCAAATAACACAATCGTCAATAACATTCTAGGAAAAGACACTGATATTAAAAATACAGGAAATATGGGAGGAATACCTAGGATTAATCGCTCACGATGGAATAGAACAATCGGCAATAAACACAAAAGAAAATAAATATTAAAACATGATGTGCTATGAGTACTAGTTAAACTGAACTTAAGCAAAACAACAGGAACTCGAGAATATCTTATAATTGATGCGGCGGCTTTGCATAATTTTAGCATTGATAATTTTGTAGAAATAATAGTTGAAAACCTACGACAATGGTGATAGGCCAGAAATTATTTGTACGGTATGAGTCAGGAGATAAAAGAGTGCGTGATCGTAGAAATTGCAAAACAAAGAATTCGATGCTCTGAAAGAAATCAGAAAGAGCATTTAAAACACTGAACTCTTCAAAAGTATTTGATAAATTACATCACAATGGACTATTGGAGATCCTAGATAACCTTGACATATACTGCAAGTATATTAAAATCGTCTTGTACCTGTATGATATCTTCAATATAGCCATTTATCAACTAGGTATTCATGGAAATGATGCATCCATTTAATCCTGGTTTAGTTGCGAGTCTGTAAAATCCAACTATATAAACATGTAAACTGCTCTAGAATAGTACCTCTCTTCAGTGTTTGACGAGAGCAAATGTCGCTTGTAAATTTTAATGACTCGCTAGTGAAACTTATTCATTTCATCACCCAGAGAACCTTTTCTGCCTGCCATTCTTATGGCTGGTGCTAATTTCAAGAAGAGCTACACTTTTCGCATTCTTTGGCTCACATATTTCGATGACACAAAGTATTACGACAATATCGAATCGATTACTATGTCTTCCCATAGGAAAGTTGGTTGACTCATCAGAGGAGATCTTGCATATTCATAAATAGAACATTTTTGTGAATACTGTTGCGATATTGTGTCAAGGGCTCCTGATTTAGATCTCTAGATTCTTGACAAAATTTACTGGATAATAGCCTGACATTTCCACTTCAGTAACTTTCTCCACGACATACCAAGCTTTCTTCTATTTTATTATAAGTATTTTCATGGTAATTTATCTGATGAGCAGTATTTCTCCTTGTACATCGACAGGTTTACTTTAAGCATGCTACTACATTGGCAACAAGATTTCACCGTTTTATTGTTGAAGATGCAACCACAAATTTTACTATAAATATTTTTCATTAAACATCTAATCCATGAAACCATTTTCTACTTTTCTGATGAATACAGTTTTTTTATCATTGAACTGTAACATTAAACTCCACCATTTTTCATTGTAAACGATTTGCCTTTTTTTTTTTACTAAACCTACTAAAATAATTTCATTATTTTTCACTCCATGAAACCATTGTGTTAGACTGAATATATCCACTTGTATGGAATCAAACAATTAAAAAATTAAAGAATACATAATTATTAGTAGAGAGTAGTGATTAACATATAATTAAAAAAATAAAGATACCGAAACCAAATATGTACAACAAGTTTATTATCTTGGAAGACTTTTCCCAGAAGACACAAATTACGACAACAAAACCCGAAGCAGTATTCGGATAGTAGAATTGACTTCTAAAAGTTAAGAAGTGTATTATTAGCAAAAGGAAGAGATTAACATATAATTACAAAATCAAGATACCGAAATAAAATATGTACAACAATTTTATTATCTCGGAAGTTTTTTCTCAGAAAGCACAAATTACTGCAACTAAATCCGAAGCAGTATTAAGATAGCAGACATGAATTCTAAAAGTTAAGCAATGTATTATTAGCAAAAGGTAGAGATTAACATATACTTAACAAATGACAATACAGAAATCAAATACGCACAACAATTTCATTATCTCGGATGATTCTTGACAGAAGACACAAATTACTGTAACTAAATTCGAAGCAGTATTCGGATAGCAGAATTGATTTCTAAAAGATAAGAAATGTGTTTAGAAAATAGCGAAGAGTACTGAGATGTTGCATTATAGCAGTGTTCCTATATGGCAACGAATACTGGAAACTCTCACAGTTAAAGGGAAAATTGAGACAATGAAAATAGGATTTTACACAAGAATACTAAGAGTACCATGGAGAGAATTTGTGAGCTAGGTCAAAGTTTTAGAAACAATGACAAAAAGGACATAAAGAAGAAAAGTTAGAACATCTAAAAGGTACTAACAATTTTGAATAGTGGTTATTGCATAGCATTTTGGAAAAATATCATAAAAGAGAGAAACATAAAATAAATTAATGTATATTCATTAAAATATCATAGCAAATAATACATCTATTTTGTTAAGAGGCGAGGAAAATAAATTTGGTTTTAATCTCTGTCAGGAGATGGTTCATTATTTTTAATAAAATTTTGAATAACAACGACAGAAGACGTTGATTTTCCTGTTTTAAAAGCAGGTTAAATAGTGATAACTTATAAAACGCGTGATGGCTTATATATATATATATATATATATATAGGTAATTATTTTCAGTTTCTGAAAGAGAGCGAAATATTTTGGCGTGATGAAGAGCTTGAAAAAAATACGTCTGGATGAAGTGTTACTTTATGCTATTCCAACTATCTACGCCTTCTGACAAGGTTCATCTCCCTATTTCTTTCACACTACTTTAGACAATTCGGAGTTTGCTTTTCGGTCATTTTTCAACGGAGCTGAACTTTGTAATAAACTCACCAGCACATTAACACCAAGAAGTAAATTCCTTGACAATTTGGTCAAAGGTTCGTGACTTTCACTTTCCAAGACCATGAAAACCGGTTCGCGTAAATTCTCTTTCTGTTTTTCTCTCTCTTTCTCTATCTCTCTCTCTTTCTCTTTCTCTCACCTACACACGCACACACATTACATACACAAATTTAAAATATATTTACAATGATGATAATAGTCACATTTGTTATAAAATGTTGAATTTTGATTGATTACTTAATCGTTTTTTCTGCTACTGAAACTGATTAGCGTATATTTAGAGGAAAACACTTCAAATTAATCGAGCAAATAAGTGATGAATGCTCAGAATCTCAAGACATAAGTCAATAAAAGATGAACTTACGTTTCACCTCAGGAACCCTCAAGTACTGTATTTGGTAGTAAGCCAACGTGACCCCACAAAATCATTGACCCTTCTAAGTTACTCCTTAGCATTATTTTCTTAGTCGATAAATTATATGGCAGAGATAAACACTGAATAACTATTACGATTCATCCAAATTGTTAATAGGAAGAAGCGAATCATGAACCATCAACAACATCTAAGAGTATTAAGAATCGCTTAAATCAAATACAATTAAATAGATAGTATGTGTTAGTAAATTCTACCATCCGGAAGAATGCTAATCATGCCCAACATACTTTGGGAAACACTGATAAAACATTTTAAGGGCTTACAATCATATAACATTGAAACACTAATTCTTCGTTCGAGCACAGAAGTTAAGCAATGTTCAAACATGTCTGGACCTAGATGGGTGAGAGCAAGGTAATATCAGTTGTTCTAATAATAAGTTTGAAATTGATAAATGTTCGGAATGTGAAATAACAGAGCAGAGTCCGAATTTCATTTCGTTCTAATAAATTAATCAACCTCTTTTTCGCTAAGCTATAATTTATAAAGCAAAACTTGTATCAGAAATTGACTATTGTGTCCCTAAATATTCATACAAAGTAGAATGGTGTTTCGACTTTCAGTAACATAAAAATGGTTGATAAAAAGCATTGGGCCAACGGCCTGAAGTTCGTTTTGTATTTGTTTGATTTTTCAGATATTTTGAAAATGCCTATCATTATCAGGAAATCGTGTGATTTTCAAGTTTCCTCGATTTCATTTTCAACAACGATCTTCAGCATTTACTTAAAGTAAAGCAGTGCATATGTTGTTTTGACACGAGATGCCGATAAACTGGCGTGTATTTTAAAACAATCGTTAGTGATGTTTCTAGAAAATGCATCACTAACTGCTATGATAAGAATCAGAATCACTGGAACATAGAATGTATGTTCTTTGCTGATAATTTTGTTCTAATATTACTTAAAATGTGATTCTTACTAAGAATCGAATCTAACGTAACTGATACTATATTTGGTCTTACTACATTTACCATACAGAAATTGGTAAAAAAAACGAGAAAATTATATAAGTTCTTCCAATAACATATACCGATTTTACATGTGAATTCAGTTTAAGCGTCTAATGATTTTTTAAATTGCTTTCAGATTTAACTACTTCAGTCTTCGACAATTTCAGCAGATTAACAATCCAACAACGTGTTAAATTTATTTAATTGTTTTACGAAAATTGATGTTCGAACAGAAATTATTTGGATTTATTGTATGAGAAGTTACCAGTTTACATCATCTCGAAATACTGATGTCAATTGATTAACACATTAATGCAATTTGACACCCATAGATTTCTTTATTTGGAGTCACCCAAAATAAGGTTTCTGCCAACAAACGAACGACACTTCATTTGCTGAAGGATGAAACAATAAAGCATATTGTTGAGATAGAAGAGCAACTATGCAAAGATGTCATCAAAAATTTTGACCATGGAGTGAAGGTGTGCCGCCTAACCGTTGGCGGATATTGAGGCGATAATATTTTTCACTCACAATTGTCATGAATCAACTTCAATGATCTAATAAGGAAATCAATAATATCTCTCTAATAACACTGTTCTATGTATTACTAACTTCGATCAGTCTTAATGGAACACTCTATATTAGCGAAGTTTAGAAAAAAACAATTGATTTGCCCATATAATCTAAGGGCGAATCACGTGGATGTACAAATGTAGACTTTTCATCAGTTTAACTTGAATAATTAAGTAATATTTATATTTTTCTGTGTGTAAAGTTTTGTGTCCATTTCTCTGCAAATATTTTGTATACATAGATTTCGATAGGAATTATTGAACGTGCGATACCAAATCTATAAAGCTACGTATCTGTTTTTGTCAATATGCTATTCAATACTATACGTGCGCATAGCTCTCTCTCTCCATATATATATATATATATATATATATATATATATATATATATATATATATATGTAACAACGTGAATTAATAAATATCATATATGAGAGTGCACATATACAGAGTATTATTATTCATATATATATATATATATATATATATATATATATATATATATATTGTTAGGAACGAACGACAAGGAAGATTTTGTTAATTTTTCATTGAATATTTCCAGTATACTCATATATTTCTTTTAGCTGGATATAAGTAATATAGAAATCTCTTTAACAAAAAAAAAAAGTATTAACAGAAAAAATACATTATAATCAAACATGAAGACATAACAACACCGCATCTAATGGTGGCAATCCCCCAGGATATCGAATTTTAAAATATAAGCAATAAGGTATTCATTACTCCAGATCAAACGCTGGTAAACTGACACATAAGGAAAATTAGATGATATACTATTCTTACAATTATTCTACAAGTGACCAATTTTGTGCCTGCTCAGTGAGGTGGTTGGCAATATCATAGCTAATTGAGCAATGATAGGAAACGCTGTCTTGTACTGGGCAGAAAATTTAATACGCAATATTGGTCAAATTTAGTTTAGTTTTAGTGTGTTTATTTTGATTTGTGACGATGTCGCCGGTGTCCCATTTCTACCGCCTTGAGATGATATCTCCCATATCACTTAACTAATGAATGTGACATAAAAAGACTCATAACCTATCGCATAAATAATACTTAATAAATGATTTTGGTGATGACACTAGCGTCATATATAGGACTCATTACCGAAAACATCTCGCTTGGATATAGGCTCTTTATACAAAAAAAAACTGGCCAACGATATAAATTCACTTTATTCTACTGTTGACATAAATGAAGTCTTTTTAAAATGATTCAATCCACTTCGCATCGTTAATAAATTTACTAATATTTAGACACTGCAAAAATTATATCTTAAACCGACAGACAGACATAAAAATAATGAACAAAAAGTATTGTCAAAATGGCTAAATAAGCTCTAAAAGTGACTGTAGCAATTTCGAATACGGACTAATTTTTCCCTCGCTCACACCAAACAAATAAAATAATATGTAAGAAAATAATATCAAAAAAGTAATTGAAGATGTCATAAAGATCTTCTTCAATAATATTTTTCAAATTAAGGCTGCTATCTATCTATCTATCTATCTATATATATATATATATATATATATATATATATATTTATAGATTTACGCTCTCACACCCTGATTGAGTACTCTGGAAAAATAGTAGACTTTGATAAACAGTAGCTACTCTGGCGTGTACGCATCGCTCATTCAGTGAAAGGAATTAGAGCGCTCTAGCGATTGGGCTCGTATAATGATATGCGCTAAAAGTCTGCCTACTTCCACAGAATGCCCATAGCCCAGGGCTAGATTCGCCGACTAACGCCATTTCGGTCGGCTTTCGAGTGTATCGTTTACTATCCCGCGGTCAATTAAAAATCTCAAATATTGAAAAAGCAAATCCTATTCCTTTTACAACCCAAACGTATGACATTCAAGATTCACAAGTTACTTAGAATGACCGCCAATGAAATTATTGAACTCCTTGGTCTTATGCATGACCGGTCAGTGTAAACATTCGTTTAATTAATGCTTCCAGAGTGAAGCCAAAATGTCTCTGTCGTCCAGATTAAAGACACTCACGTATTTTTAGAAAGTTATTTGGAAAAATATTATGCTTGACTCAACAGCAATTTTCTCTCTGCTTACGAAGAAGTAAAAACAAATATTTAAAGAAAAATACGCATACTTCTTTCAACCATGCACCGGAAAACAAATTATACCAGTAAGTAATTTTTATAGAAAATCCTTGAGAAAATCAGATTTGTATTTTTTATTATCTATTAGGTGGAAGTTGTAGTCAAACAGAAGAAAGAAACAACGAATTTAGTAACCTCCACTCAACTGCCAAAAAATTAAAAACAAACAAAAAACAGTATATCATGATGTTAAAAAGCTCAAGTTTAAGAAAAACAAAGTTTTAACATCAAAATACTTATGCTATTATTAAAAGGAAAGATCAAAATTTGTTAATATTATTCTATAAAAATTTAAGATCCTTTCAAACACTTTCGAAATTTTAATTAAACTTTTATTTTTTGATTTCCTCAGAGATTCACGCTATGCTTACTTAAAGCAACTATTAACAAAATGGAATCAGTCGAGTAAAATGATTCTTGGTCGAGAAAAATCAAAGGCTGACTATATATATATATATATATATATATATATATATATATATATATATATATATATATAGCAGTATAGCCTAGCGTTGCTCGGGTGTAATGAAAGCTTTAAAATTAGTCCATGGTCCTGGGGATCAGACTCTTTGGACGTTGCCTCTAAAAACGTAGGTTGTTGAAATGTTAATCTTTAAGCCGAATATATTACTAAATTGAATGGATGTAAATCAAATTTTGATTTCCGTTATCGTTGTCAAAAATGTTGTTCGTCGCAAATTGAAATTTGAAGGTTAAATATGTCCTCTGATAAATAGTATCATGGCTGAGTCTAAGGACTACAATTATACCTATTTAGGGCCAAACACGAAGCAAAACTCAAAATAAAGGGCGGAAAACCTGATTTTCATCATACCTGACAGGATATTGAGGTATCGATTTCTAATATCGGAGGCAAATATGTCTTAAGTAGATACATGAAAACTATCGTGCCCATCGGGAATAAAGTTTTTGACCAAATTCAATAGAATATCGGTGGTATCGATTTCGGATACAGGTGAAAAAGTGTCGTCTGAGAAGATCTACTAATGTTTGAGACAAAAATCTATAATTTTACCAAGTTAGAGAAAATTCTGCAGCAAGAGACACGATAAAAAGGCTGAAATCCTGATCTTGATCAGACCTGAACGGATATCGGGGTATGGATTTCCGACATTGGGGGCAAATCAGAAAAGTAAATAGCCCTGACATGACCTGATGCCTAAATAATATTTGTGTGAAGTTTGGTGAGAATCAGATAAAAAATATGGATTTGTATAAAAGACATACAGACAGACAAACACACACAAACACACACACACACACACACACACACAAACATGTTGCTGTTTATATATATTACGCTAAGTACATATTTGTATATCAGCTGACACATCTGGACTCTTACTAAATTTTAAAATGTTCAAACAATTCTTCTTCTATAAACATTTTTTCTAGCCACTCTCTTTAGATATTATTGTTTTTCCTCCAAATTTACCTTAATTACTAGGCTTCTTCATACAGTAGATGATTATGATTCTCCTTAGCTTTATGTAACCTGTATCTCTAAACAATACTAGACTTCTTATAATCTTACCGGACTCTTTACTGCTTTCATTTACAGAAAATACACATTTTTAAGAAAAACACATTTTGTAGTTAAATGATGCTGATTCCGAAAATGACATCAAATTTTCATGGTGTACCTACTGTGTTTGCTCTAAAGAAATTTTTACAAGCTCAATTTATGTTCAAGGCTAATCGCAACATTTTGTTAATAAATATCTTGCAAAACCCATCAATTTATATTAAAATCCTGAAATAAACTATTTTTATAATAAAAATGTGTTTTTCAATCAAAAATTGAAATTAAATGTACGGTATTTTTACACTTTATCGGTAAAATTCAAATTTACTGATACACTTTAGCGATAATACACGTTAGCATACCTGTAAATTCGTATGACATAAAAAAGAATAAACACTATCATATTCTGTTTAACATTCAGAAATTTATCCTATCTTTTTTAAAAATTTCCCTACTGAAGGAAATGTTGACTTGGAAGGAAACTTCAACTAAAGAATCCAAACTTTAGTGGAATTATTCTATTGTACAAATTGAATATCATGAAAATGTTTCCATTAATATGTATTCCACGCAAGATTCGAACACTTAATTTCACCCTGATTTGAAATCACCAGTGCTCCGTTTGTGTGGTTAATTTGAAATCTCTCGCTGATTTTAAAATATTCCATTGTTTCACATTTCACTCTGTTTTAAAGCTACTTTATGAATGCGTTCTAATGTGTACTTTCAAATTTCGTGGAGCAGATATTTATGTGAGTATGTGTGCACATTGATTTGTACCGAAAGTTACATCAATGAACAAGAAATGGTATATGGACACCATAAATAATAAGCTAACACAATTTGTGATAGGACACTACCCTGATCGAGATGCGGGGTTTAAACATGATGGTGCACCTTGCCATAAAGCCTAAGCTGTGACAAAGTGGTTTGAGGAAAATAAATTCAGAGTCCTGCAAAACTGGTCTGGTAATTTATCTGATCTTAATCCCATCGAAAATATATGGTCAATCCTACAACCAAAGAACGTGAAGCTGCTGCAACAACAAGAATTAAATATGTTGGACTTCTATTAGATCTAACTGTTTAAAACCACTAATTGAGTCTATGCCAAAGCGAATAAAACTTATTCTTAAAAATAGAAGACGGCATCTAAAGTATTGAATTTAACATTAAAATTTAACATACATCATAAAAAATAATACATCCGTGTTATAAGCAAGCTCAAATCGTAGAAGCTTATTTTTTATGATCATATCGTTTTTCATCTATCATTGATGTTTTTTTTCACTGTCATATAGGACGATCTAAACGAGGTTCAATTTAATTTTCTATGTTACTAAAGAAAATTAATTTTTTTAAATATTTTGTTTAATTTTCTTTCAATATTTCAATGCATATTCAGATTTATTAAACTACTGTACACTTATAGATATATTTCAGATAGAGTATTTCTGGCGTCTCCAGTTTCTTAACTGTCACAATATCCTCGGACATTTGATGAAAACAATGAATTATGTTTTATTGCTGTTAACGCTTAGTTCTTTCTTCTTGCTTTCTTTTATTGGTCTTGGAAATCATCAATTTTATTTCTCTATCATAAATACAATGTTTGAACTTGTTAAATGTGTATTCGTATCCGTCGATAATAAATCCTTTGACATGACTGTAACATCAACCACAACAGCAACAACAGCAAGGAATATAATATAAATACAGGTATTTGGTTGATTTTGTTTAGCGGCCTATCAACACCTTCTGCGTTATTTAATGCTGAAATTTTAATATTAATAATATAATTTTATGTCTTTAATTGAATATATTTGGAACTTATGTTGGATTTAATTATATAAAGTTTACCACGCTTAATTTAATATAAAAATCTCTTTCCATGCTTTCATATTGATTTTTTTTGTTGTTGTTTTTGGTATAAAGTGGGTGCAATGGATAAATTTTTATCTAGATATATTTATCAAAATTATATAAAAATATTTTGAAATTTAAAATAGTAAATTGTTTTAATAAAATGTTTGGCTAAACTTGGCCTCCAGAAAACTTTGGAATCTTCTGAAACTCTTATCGGTGGTCTCCTTCATTAGGTTTCTGACTTCTTCTGTAATTCTTGAATTCTATTCATTTTTAGTACTAAATGCAGTTTTGATTATCTTTCGCCAAACTGCGCATCACATATAATAATGAAGGGGTTGGCTGTTTCGAAAGTTACGTAGACAGATATAAGGTGCGATGTGGTAAGATAAATTATCTGACATCCATGAATAGTATGTGTAGAATGTGTTGCTTGATGCAGAGTCCTGTTACCAAACATAATGTTTTCCAGCAAACTCAGATCAGCACCTTTGCAATGATGTAAACTGTGGTAAGCATAAAAGGGGCATATCACCGCCTTCTCTAGTGTTAACTCCAAACATCATAATCACTATTACATTTAATCAATTCTATTTGAATCTTTACACTTTCTTTAGATACCCAAACGCATTGAATAGTCGAAATGGAGTAAATCTAAAATTAAATCTGGTAAATATAAAACTGCATTTTCTATATTTGAAGTAATTTTGATTCTTGATTTTAGTAATTATTTTATCACTATAAAAAATTAGTTTAAAAATATTCCACGAAGAACATTTTGTAACAGTGAGGATTAAGTCTCTGTTGAGAAACTATGTTTATTGGCCAAAGTTAAGCAAAAATATTCAATATAGAGATAAAAACGCTAATGTTTATAATTCAGCTGCAAAATCGCCGCGTATAAATTATCAGGAACTATTCTTTGCTGGCTCACTAAAATGTTAATACAATTTAATTGTGGTCGACAGTTTCACAAAACAGCAAGAGATTAAAAGTTAAACGATCTCCAACCGCAATAACTATCAAATTCTAACGAGATATTTGCGAGGTTTGGAGAACTCAATATACTTATCTTCTCCTTCTAAGCGCCTTGTCTTTTCAGCACGGAGGAAGTTGTGGCTTTCCACAGCTCCCTTTTTTGTGGCTCCTAGCACACTTTCTCCTGTTTCGCCACGTAACCCCGTACTGCCATCCACCTACTCAGGCCAGTCAAGTACGTTACTCCCTGTTTTTTCCCTGTCTCTTCTTCACTCTATCTGGCATGTTAGTATCAGGTTCTCCAAGCCCTTCTATTTCCTTGCATGTTCCAGGAAATTTAGCTGTCTCTTCTTGATATTCAGTATTAATTTCCTATTCGTTTACATTCTTTCCAAAACCTCATCATTGTTCATTGACCCACGATATTTGCATCATCCTTCTGTATAACCACATTTCAGTTGCTTCAAGTTTTTACTTCATGTTAAATGATATTGTCCAGGATTCACTGCCATATTGAAGAACTGATATCGCATAGTAATACAGTACTCTCTTTCAGTTTTAAATTCAATGCTCGAATCTCCCCGTTCTATATATTTTCTATGCATTTTCAGTCAGTTCTCAAATATTTCCAACGACGTGATTTCCTTCAAAATACAATATCATCACAAAACATCTTAGTAAATAATTTACACGCTAAAGTTCCAACAAGCTAAAGTTCCAACAAACTCAGCCATGCAATTAATAATATTTCATTTCATTTCTGCATTCATATGTGATACGATAAACTTTTCGGAGTTTATTATAAATACAAATACATATAAATATGAGACCATTACAATCTAGTTAAGCGCAAACAGAGATATAACGCTATTGTTTTGGAAACATGTGTAGAATTTGGTTCATTTCTTCATTTGTAAGTTTTCAATGACATTGTTTAATGAAAACAGCATTGAAGGATTCAGTTTTGTTTTGTGTGACAGTAAGAATCAAAAAAATTAAAATATCATAAATAATTATAATTTAAAATATAATGTGCCCTCCCTTTGTCTGTTCTATAAATACTTTCATGGCTTCTGCTCCAACGAACTTAAGTCACTGGTGCCTCCTCAACAGGTGTTTACTCGTGCAACCAGACTGGCAACTGGGTTCCACCCATTCACAGTCTGGTTAGCCAAATGCAGACGACAATTCTACTTCTGCAGCTTCTTCTCTCGCACTTCCCGCCTGTGGAACTCGCTTCCATATTCTTGCTTTCCTGACGGCTACAACCTCCAGAAATTTAAATGCAATGTCAATACTCATCTATTAATCACTGGACTCTAGCTCTCTCCCCACCCCCGTATATCCTTCCCTTTTTCTTCACCTATGTATCTGTCATCGCACCTGCATTCTCAGCTTTCTATTACTCCTTTCTAAATAGTTTGTACTCCTCACTCTTTTGTAATTAATCTTTTTACAGTTATGTAGCCCCCCGCACATCAGTGGCATTTCTGCTTTGCTCGGGGTGAAATGATTAAAAATATAACTATATAATGTGATTGTATAGACAAACCCAGTGTAGATGTATCACTGGATTGTGTATTATATTTTATTCCTTTAAATAACCATGAGTTTTGAAACATCAAATGTTGGAAAGTTTAGATTTATATATGCTAGGTTTGGTAGTTGATGAACGAACACAATATACTTCTGTTTACTCCACATAAACCCTAAAATAAGAAATTATTTCACGAAGTCCAAATAATCTTACGCCTCAATATATGCTAAAATTCATATATTTTTATTAAGAAAATCTATAAACATTACTCTAACCAAAAATGTATCATTTTCTAAATGATGACTTAAATCATTTATCATTAATATAATTTATTATAATTTAATCTTTAACTTACAGTGAAAGAACGAAACAAAAATTAAATGAAACTTTAAAGCTTCTAAAGGGGATGGAACATCTCAATATTATGAATGTGTATATACTTTAAATTCCATAATAATAAAATGTAATTTTGGAAATAAAATTGAAAAATATTAATAATGTAATGTTTTTTGATTTTATCAGAAATGAAATAGTAAACATGTATAAAAATTACAATAACAGAAGCAGCATATATAAAAAAAAAATGCATGTTCACCTGCGCTAATTGCTGAAAAATGAAATGGATATAATTCACTCTATAATTATCCTATAAAACAAAATTTCTTTCTTTGCAAAAAGAAGTGAATTATCTAGAGATTTTTTATAAATTAAGACAATAATTTATTCTTTATATTTCATATAATCTATTAATAAATAGTACACGTAAGTGTAAGAAGTGAAACAAATGCCTGTATAAAAAATTAGTTTGAAAAAATTCAATAATTTTCCAAACTACTCATTATTATACGTAGATTATTTCGACGATTATTTTACATCTTATATTTGCAAAATAACTATCAGACATTACCACAAATGCATGATTTCAATTGTCATAATAAGCACATTTTTCATAATGGTTTTCATTATTTTTATTTTTTCTGATTATTCAATGCTAATGGATGAGGAATTAACGTTTAAGCTTAATGCATTGGAGTTTTCAAATCAAATTATATTGAGTAGAGCTATAAAAATGCTTTTGTTGTATTGTTCTAATAAATATACTTGTTATATTACTACTAACCCATTAGTGATAATTTATTTTTTGTTTGCATTTTTAACAAATATATTTAATACAAACATATATAGAAATTCTTAGTAATTTATTAAGAAAACTACAAATGATTAGTTTTGTCCTCATCTTATAACCAAAAATATCCAGCATGGCATATTTGATAAAAAGTAGTTTCAAACATTTTCTTGGATTTATCGGACAGTTAGTGCATTCATATATATATATATATATATATATATATATATATATATATATATATATATATACAAATACCCATTAGATATAAGTCTTGCTTTAAAAAAATCGTGTTTGATGGAATGGTAGATGAAATTGCGTTTATCCTCCTCTTAAAGATTTTTAAACTATACTGAAAACTGAGACATCAGTGTTGCCAGTATACATCAGACACAAGGTGATATTTTTTAAAGAATCTTCATTCTTTATGACTAGCTAAAGATATATCTGAAAACTGTAGAAATTGCTGAAATATAGTCAACTATCTTTCTGGTGCTGAAAAAGCAAAAGGGGCGCCGATGTGCTAAACAAATTAGTGAAATATTTCTTTATATTTTGTAATATTCATTTTGCAAAAATTAAAAACTTTAACTGTAAGTAATCTGAATTGGTGTTTGTTTGTAAAAGAGACATCCCACTATTTGAGATACATATTAGGAAAGGCAACAGCAACCAACTTCATAAATCTAAGCATTATAAATAATGTAATAAAAGATGACAGGAAACAGGACGCACTAGTTGGATTGCGTATAAAAAATAACTTCGAGAAACTAAGCAAATTATTAAGATATAGAAAAATAAATTAAAAGGAATTGAAAACATTTTGAAATTATATGTATAATATACTAAATTCTGTTCACGGAAATGCTGTTAATTTTCTTCACAGAAAAACAAAATATTTGTATCAGGTGTGTTGTGGGTCTACCGACAAATATTTCGAACACCAAGCACATAAAAAATAGTGAGATATGATGAAGCTCTAGGGGAAAATGTAACATCGAGTTAATCTTTATTGATAAATATAAAAAAGAACATTAGTGTTTCTGATGCACATAATAAAGAACGCCTAGTGAATTCAACTCACACAAGGAGGCAAGAGAAACAAGAAAACTACGGGTAAACTAAAGAATGAGCTTTGTTAATGAGTTTGGAGGACTAAAGAAGAACAAAGAAGAGAAGAGTAAACAGTTTAATGACTAAAAGAAAATTCTGTCAAGCCATGATCACCTACATGGAAAAAAATTACTAAAAATAAGAAAAGGATGTTTTTGTTTGTGGGATGCCGAACAACCAAATATTTTTTTACAGCATCTTTGAAAGAAAATTTCATATTCATTAACTTTTTCTCTCATCACATCTTTCATTAACCGACTTTCGCTTGCGTATAAGCACTTCCATTCAGTCAGCCGTACGTAATATATGCTTGGACGATCAAGCCTCGGAAGAGATATGGCTGATTAGGCAGATTATTTTTCACAGTAAGTTGGCATTAATTTCTGCGATAGACTGATTGCCAACCAAGGTAATAAACCCCAGTATGCATTTTCATTCAACGCATAGCTGGAGGGAAAAGAAATAGATTAAAACCATTTCCAAGTTATTTCTGATTAAGTTAATGAAACGAATTCGACAGGAATTCGAACTCGGCTCTCCGACTTCTTATTCAGATCAGATGTGTATTTCACCACAACAACCATAAAAACCTAAACCATGATATTAGCTAATCTCTCTGTGGACAAATATACAGCACGCTGTTGACGCCAAATATAGAGTTTATATTGAATATTTTGTATTGCGTTTGCATCTCAATAACATTATATTGGCTATTCAATGCTGAAACAGAATTTGTATTATTTTGAATAATTATTTTTTCTGCCAACACCTAGTTGAAAATAAAAATTACATTTCCAACTTAAACCCCAGAGCTGGTTCAGGAAATAGAACTATGCCTATTTTAATGATATCTACATGTAATTAAAAAGAAGTTAAATTCGAACAAGGCACACATGCGCATCCACAAATATATACACAAGCAGGCCCTAGAGGTTTCAATATTTCTCAATGGCCATTTAGTGATTATGCCGGATTTTCATATTATCGGTGTTTCAAATATTTCAAATATTTCTTTACAAATTACACTGTATAGTCCCATTTAATACTTCTTCGTTTACTATTTTTGCCAAACCCTAATTCTGCGTTATTGAACCGATTTGCACAAGCTAACTAGGTAAGTAACTCGATGTTTCCTTCTGTCTCAAAGTGCATATAATATTCTCTGCGCATTTCAAATTCTTCAAGCTGTCTTTCTTCGTTAGGAGACAAAGGATTTTGAACTGTTTCAATCTCTTGGTTTTTCTTCCGTTCTTCTTATAATTTCTTTGATTCTAACATCTTCAATCCATGTTATTCTTGGTGTCTTTCTGGAAAAAAAATATTGTTGCCTCAAAGTCATTCGTCATTATGAGGAAATTTTCTAAAATTCAGAATCATATGGGTTTTCGTAATATTTCACAACTGGAATGTAATTTTTCCTTCTACGTAATACTTTACTGAGCTGTTTTATTCTAGAATAATAATCAGAACAGTTATTCAACGGGTATAGCATCTGTGAAGGCTTGGCTTGTAATATTTTTAAAAAAATGTAACTTGCCGAATTTTTCTGATTTATCAGCTAGAATTACTTTCTAGAAATAGTCAGGATGACATATAGCATCTGTGAAGGCTTGGCTTGCAATATTTAAAGAAAAACGTAACTTGCCGAATTTTTCTGATTAATCAGCTAGAATTATTTTCTAGAAATAGTGAGGATGACATATATATATATATATATATATATATATATATATATATATATGTGTGTGTGTGTGTGTGTGTTTGTGTGTGTGTGTGTGTGTGTTTGTGTGTGTGTGTGTGTGTTGTGGATAAAAGAATTTTTCAAATGTAACTCATGTGTAATTATATTTATTTAGGTTTATATGATTTTCATAATTCATAGGTTATGTTGTGATAGAGAGATATTTAGTTACGTCATGATCAGTTTGGCAGGGCACACACACATACACACACACACACACACACACACACATATATATATATATATATATATATATATATATATATATATATATATGAGAGAGAGCATTGGTGCTGACAAGTGCTCAGCATGATTCATTTTATTTTTGGACAATGTGAGAAGTTTTCAGCACCCTTCGTATACATGTGTTAAATGTACGTTTCGGATTGAATAGCTAAATGGTTTAAAGGAATCGTTTTTATTAACTTTTTAAAGGTTCCTTTCATGACAACCTAATTTCACTTCAACCAATAATGGCAGGTAATAAATTTTAATAAAGCGTCTAAGCGCCCGAATATAAAATTAAAAAATATCTTATTGATGGAATGAAAACAAAGTATGAATTAGTTTTATCCGGGTGAGCGTCGACATGTGGTGAATGAGGTTGGGTCTATAGGAAATGAAGAATATAAATTTTATGAGATGTTTTCGTTAATTATTTGACATATAGAGACATTCAGATGGAAATTGCGTTTAGTATGTAAACTACAGTGCTAAACTTGGACTCTTATAAAGTCTTTTTTTTATTTTAGAAGTTGAGTTGATTATTAGCTACTAAATTTCACCGGGTATACATAAATTTATGCAGTCTTATTTTAGAAAATTTGCATTTGTGTTTATATGATTTCGAATAGATCGGAGAGAGGTGGGAATGAGAAATTGACCAAGATGTGTAGTAGAAAGTGTAAGGATCTGTGTGAAACCAGATAGCAAACCAGATCAAATTATGAATAAACCATAAAGCTGGACACATATTTTAATCCTGCACACACCCTCTAAATAAAAATACAAACTCTGTACATAGACCGGCAGACTTATTTCATATTGTATAATAAAAGCATCGATCTATTAGACTCCGACACATTTTTCGAAAACTCCTATAGGCCCTATTCAATGCTGAATTGGTTATCTCTCATCGGAGCACATTTTTTCAGAAAAGCAATAGGTTTCACGTTTCACTAAGTTATTTGCAGTACCCCCGAGAATCAGGGAAAGAATATATCGAGCTGCAGATACGAATGTGGATGCCGGGACTGTAGTAGTAGACATCTCGAAAGATTTAGAAATTTTGGCATACAGATCTTCTACACAAGGTAAAAGGACACAATTTCTCTAGAAAAAGTACTAAACTGATTTAAACTTTCCTATCGAATCGTGAAATAAAAGTGATCTTGAACGACCACACTTCAATTTCCTTTTGTAATAATGCAGGTTCTTCATCCTGTTTCTTATTATGCTTTGGGTTTTATAAAGTAACGGTGGTTTCACTTCTCAGAAGGATATATAATTTAATTAACACAACCACTTACTTCTATATCGATAGTAATCTGATGAGTAACATAAGTACCAACGGCTGATATTCAAAACCACCTTAAATATGTTGTTAAAATGGGCAAATATTCATTTAATTGTAACACCTCCAACACTATATTGTTCCATCTTCATCTCTCTCTCTCTTCCTCTCTCCCTCTTTCATCTAAGAAAACCTTTTTGTCTTATTTACGGCTAAATTCATCGGCTGATATTGAAAAGTGAAATGACCCTTGCTTGTACATTTGTGAGGGAATTTGGTTCACAGTTTATTGCTAAAGAGACATCCTCTCCATAATCCTTTATATTTATGGGTTTACCATTCGGCGACTCTTAGAATATTACTGCGACCTATGGGCCGGTGTTTTTATTTCTCTAAAAATCAATGTTAAAATCAAAAATCAATCCACAATATTATTGACTCTCATCTGCCAGCTCCTTTTCATTCACATTTCCAAGAACGTAAGCATTTCTCCTTTTAGTACTTGCATAAATATTTTATATTAATTTTAACATGCTGGTTAAACACTTTGACATTAAGTGCAGTATTAGACTGGCGAAGTGGTCGTACCGAGTATATTTGAGTTAGTTAAATGAAACCACAAAGAAACAGTTAATTTTCTCGCATTTCCCTCCAGTTTGATACGTACGATCTAAGTTTAATAAAAACATTGCAGTTTCAATCGCAAACTACTATTCATCTGGTAACATTTCCTCAGTCCTTGCTCACCAGGAATTGTCATTGTTTTTAACTGTTTCACACCCAGAAACCCCTTATATATCAGTAGCTTTGCATCCTTGCTCTAGGTGAACTCGATATATATATATATATATATATATATATATATATATATATATATATATATATATATATATATTATAAGCGTTTTCACCCCGAGCAAGGCATGTCACTGCCACTACTGCGAAGGGGGCTACATAGAGTGAAGAAAGGATGATTAAATATAGGAAATGTCAGAAAGTGGGTGATAGGCGGGTAGGGATACCGAGAATGGTTAAATATAGGAAATGTCAGAGGGTGGGTGATAGGCGGGTAAGGATACCGAGAATGAGGGTTGGGTAAATGAGAGTGTTTTGAGAATAATTGGGAGTTAGTGTGATAGGAGGTGTCTATTGACCCTACATTTAAACACCTGGAGATTGTAGCTGTCGGGAAAGCAGACTTGTGGAAGAGAGTTCCAAAGGCGGGAAGAGCGAGAAGAGAAGCTGTTGGAGTAGAATTTACGGTTACATCTTATTTGTTTAACTGTAAAAGGGTGGGACCTAGTTGCCAATCTAGTATCTCGTAATATATATATATATATATATATATATATATATATATATATATATATATATATATATATATACCGCTCATTCGATAATGAATGGCAGCGCTCTAGCTATTGGGCGTGTTTATATGCGCTAAAAAGCCTGCCTTCTTCTACTGGACGCTCGTGGCCTATGGGGAGAATCGCCGAGTGACGCCAATTCAGTCGGCTTTCAATCCTGGGTAAGGAAACGACCGGAGTCTAAGCCGTACTGATGAGCCGTAATACAGCAAAACAGATCTGTCTGCGGATGACTATAGTATTCACGCTCTCACACCCTGATTGAGCACTCTGAAAAAGTGGTAGACTTTGTAAACAGTAGATACTCCGGCATTTACGCTCCGCTCATTCGATAATGAATTGGAGCACTCTAGCTATTGGGCGTGTTTATATGCTCTAAAAAGGCTGCCTTCTTCTGCTGAACTCTCGTGGCCTAAGGGTAGAATCACCGACTGACGCTAATTCGGTTGGTTTTCAATCCTGGGTGAGAAGCGATCGGAGTCTAAGCCGTACTGATGTGCTGTAATACAGCAAAACAGATCTGTCTGCGGATGATTATAGTATATGTAAATTAGTTTTTTGTTATAGTCAAATTCGACCAGTACCCGGTTGTAATAAGTAGTGCACATTAAATTTAGATTGTAGAATTTTTTAATATCTTTAATTTGGAAATGTTTTATTTCCGTTGGTTAGAAAAACCCTGATGTGACATGAATTATCGAAGAAAATAGCAAGAACTTACAACCGTAATTTTGTCTGCATACTGTTCCAAAAAATGTCAAACATAATATTGTTTCCAGAGCAAGAATAAATACTGAAAGAATGATCAGAAGTAATGTCCAGATGTACTCACTTCCATAAATACATCTTTGGATCATACAAACAGGGATGAAAGTGTTTTATGAACCTGAAGAATCTCTATTTTTGTATCGGTTATTAAAAATTCCAGTCGTGCCTTCATAAAAAAAGCACTGTTTTTTGTTTAAAAGACATTTTATAATTATTTATTAAAAATCGTCTGAAGATACCGAAATGTTGAAATCTAATTTTAGGAAAGAAGTCGTTTTAATTGGTTCATCCGTCTCTACAGGTTATCACGCATTTTTCTCATCACTTTTATTTCTAGTATAACTTTTCTTTTCATCTTTCTTTTTCTTTTCTTGATTTCCATCCTACTTTCTTCTCATTTCTCCTACATTTTTTTTATTGTTTAATAACTTTTTACTTCGTGCGGAATTTTGTTTTCCAAAATATAAGGAATCCTGGTTTTCATATAAGCATAAAATAATATTACTATCAAAGCTAACTACCTGATGAGACATTGATCTTTTAATGTCGAAACAAAAGGTACAACGTTTTAGTAACTTGAAGTTTTTCACGTGTTCTAACATAATAATTATATATATATATATATATATATATATATAGTAGTTTGTGTATTATAAAGAACTGAACTAACAAAGACATAAATATGCGTGATTAGCAAATAAATTTTTACCGAATAAAGATTAAGGTGTGATGCATAGATATTATACAATGTAACAAAAATTTACATAATTTTTTTTTAATAAAGATTAAATGAAACAAGAGAAATAAGCTACTGCCCAAATGTTAAGCAACGTTGTAAATAATATAAACAAATCTTTAATTTATATTTAAAAAAAAACTCGATGGAACTTTCGACAATAAGTAAAAGTTCATTTATTATTACGACTTTATGTTTTATGCAAATGACAAATTCTACACGCAAAACACTCTCTTTTGAAGAAAAAAATTATTATCGCTAACTATCAACAAGAATGAGAATTTCACAAATTTCTGATATTGTTTATAGGTCTAAATATGTCGTTCATCGTGGTAATTATCAGGTATAAAACCGATAAAACGTTAGATGCAAAACCAAAAACCGCAGACCTCCAAAAACATCGCAAAGAGAAGATCGAAGAATTGTTAGAATATCTACAGAAACTGTTCTGAAACTGCTTTATCAATTACCCGTAAATTTAATGAAGACACAGATAATAAAACTTCATTGAAAACGGTTGATCTCTGGTTAAAAACAGCATGATTGCATGACCGTATTCCAGATTCAAAGCTTCTCATTTCAAAACGAATCCAAAGGGCACGCATAGAGAGAACATTTTGTTTGGACTGATGACTTCATTTTCATGACGAGTCCAAGTTTACTATATTTGGTACTGAGGGCAAAACTTATGTACGACGTAGAACAGGTGAAAAACTGTCTTCTCAGTTTGACAAGAAACAGTGAATTTTGGTGGCGGCAGTGTCATGGTGTGGGGAATTATTTCATCTGCAACAGTTGGCTCTATCATCCGTGTACGTGGCAATATCAGTGCTGTGATTTACAAAAAACTTCTTCAGAAGCACGTGGGACCAAGATTAAAGCATAATCTTAATGAATCACCTATTTTCATACAGGACAATAAACCTTGCCACAAGGCTCGAAAGTTTATGGCTTTTTTTGAAGAAGAGGGAACCGCCCTAATAAAGTGGCCATTTCAGAGCCCCAACATGAATCCAATAGAAACTTTTTGGAAGATAATTGGAGAAAGTGCTCAGAAAAGAAACCCCCTAAATCAGGATAAACAATGGGAGGTATTGAAAGACGAATGGGAGGCAATTCCTACTGTGTTTTGCAATAAATTAATTACATCATGTGTCGATGACGCTGAGAAGTCATTGAAAATAAGGGGATGTTTACCAAATATAAAATTTTGTTGATATTTTGTTCACAAACAAGTATTAACAAGATCGTTACTTTTCATTTGTCCAGTAGCTTATTTCCTTTGTTCCATTAATCTTAGTATAATACTTATTTATTCCCCCCTTATTTTTGTTTGGTAAAAATTTCAGTAGTAATCATGCATTAGTTTTTAAGAAATACACATATTTGTATCTTTGTTGTTTCCGTTCCTTATATTATGGCCGCTACTCTCTCTCTCTCTCTCTCTCTCTCTATATATATATATATATATATATATATATATATATATATAGATAGATATATATATATATGTGTGTGTGTGTGTGTGTGTGTGTGTGTGTGTGTGTGTGTGTGTGTATTGTAACCCATATGGCACATATTTATATCAATAAGCGTATCCCTCGCCGGCGTAAAAGCTTAGTGATAGCGAGGGTAGTCTGTTGATGCAAAACTCAGACGTATTGTTCGTTGCGGTGTCGACTGCGGTGATTGACCGAGACTGAGAAGACACAGACTACAGGAAGATTATATATATATATATATATATATATATATATATATATATATATATATATATTGTTCATGTCAAACAGTCAAGCAATAAAACTACTATTATACAATATTTTGTTAAGTGTTAAACTATAAAAGAAAAACACATTATTAAAGAAAGAGTTCATACAAATCATGAAGTAAGAAGGTTGCTATTCCACTTAAAATATAAAATTTTCTGGAAACCAAGTAACCAGAAGAGTGTTCTACAAAAAGAAAGTGTGAGAATATAAATAGTCATCATAGAATGTACTGTTATATATAGCTAACGTAACTGCAAATTGATGGAACATTGCTGCCAATCTTTCGCACAGTTAAGATAATCTAATATATGGGTCATTGTGTGAAGCTCATTAGATCACTTACCATGAAAATACTTATAGAAAAAGCACTGTAAAAGTACATCATGAGAGTAGAAAACTGACCTAACAATTAACGACAGGTCATATCCAGTAGCATTGTAGTTTTTTCTCTTTATTTAATCAAGAAAACCTGAAACCATACCAAAATCATCAGAAATATTAACAAATTTTCCTAAAAGTATACATACAAAATAATTCAATATAAACTTTCCACTTCCTTCCAGCTGAAAATATCAACCCCTGAATTCACTGGGTGTCTAACTTCTGGAAGTTAGCAGCATCAACCATGCTGATGCAAAGTATGAATGACTCTTTTACAGCAGATATTTGAAGTTGTCCAAATTATAAAGCCATTTCTTATCTCAATCAAAAATATATCTTAAGTTATTTTTAAACATAGATGTAAATTTTATTTAAATGATTGCCTCATGAAAATAAATACCAAGTTGAAAACTGATGACATCAATTTTGATCTTAATAATAATTAAAAACAACGTAGAGCCCGAGCGTGCACGTGCATTAATTAAAAAACTCATAAAATGTGGCAGTTAATTTAATTTCGCACTTTGATAAATACATTCGAGATATACAACGTAATAGAACGAGCGACACTGTCTTTATCTAAACCCTTTTCCTGTAAAGTCCGTTAACTCATTAGCTCCTGATGCAAAAGAGATATTACTTATTTAAAAAGTGACCCAGCAATGTATATGTTAACCAGATGAGTTAATTAGATCCACTTGTTCCTTTTTCAAAAAGAAGTATATATCTAATATTTAGAAAGATAAAATTTTATCGGAATTCTTCAAGATTGATTCACCAAACTTATTCCAAACTTCTTAAGATGCAGCAATCTATGTATTGTAGAGTTTAAAGAGAACATCTGACATTTCAAGAGCACATAAGTGCTATTAAATAAATTCGACAAATTATACAAACTTTGTGGGGATCAATTATAGAAATAATAGTCGAATGCCTTCACGATGTTATAAACATATAACACAAGATAGACTCAGATTCATTATGTAAGCAAACAAATACTTAGCCACATGCATTATACACTTTTTAACATTTCACCACACTCAAGGGGAAGAAAATTGGGCATTGGAAACATGGAAGAAAAATAAAAGATGAACCGAATTAAAAAAAAAAAAGATAGAATATGGCAGATGACGTTGCATTTGAATTTTTAGAGTTTGTAGTTATCAGGAAAACAAGGAAACGGAAGGTAGGTTCACAGGCGGAAAGTGCAGGAAATAATAATTCTGTGACTCAAGAGACAAATTCACCATGTTATTAGAATATGTTTACATATGTCAACATCAGAGTCATGAAAATATTTCATTTAAACAAAGAGGTAGATAGCCTAAAACAGAGAATTAGTATCAATAGAAAAATTTAAATGAATTTCTTAAATCGCTAAGGTATCTGGAGAAGATTAGATAGCTATAAAATATATCTGGTGAACGATTCAACAGAAAAAATACTATTTACTAGATTTATACGAATACTACAAATAATAATTTATAAAATTTTGAGTACTTTGGTTTGTTTGGGGCTTACTTGCATATCTTTTCAAGGTAAATGCCATAAATTTTATTTCCAAGAGAACAAGACCAATATAATCAATCATTATATATGGTGAATTCGTCTATACTGCCATATAATCGGTCGTAATGCAACAACTTCTCGTAATTATTTAGCAAACATTTTAAAGATCTTGTGATATTTTAAATATAATATCATACTTTTAAATGGCTCCTTCTATCCCGCTAATAAATAAACGGTAAAATATTCGGCCTAAATCTGCAAAAGTAATAGACTCATACTCACATCCTAAGCTTCCGGGATCATTCACATCACCAATATATGTATGTAAGAGCTGTTAAAAACGCTCGTCACGTTATTGGAAAAACCGATCTTTGTTGGTTTCTATAGAGTTATGAATGTGTGCAAATGTTGTTGAACCAATTCCATGAAAATACCAGCAGGAAATGATGTGTTTGAAAGGGCCACATAGCCCAACAATAGAGCGTAACAAATTAAAAACTATCATACGATCACCAACAGCCATTATGACAAATCTTTGATAAATTTTGCCAATTCGTCATTGGATCTACGCTACACCTGAGATCAACCTACTGCTTAAAATGTTGTAATGTAAATAGATCAGATCATATTATACATTTGATATCACCTGAAGCACGGTTTTAATAGAGTATAACTTCGTGTCTTATAATTTTATATACTATAGAATCTAAATAACACTACATCCACTAGTTAAATGAGCGTCTATTGTATGTCTGGTAAGTCTTTCATTTGAACAATTCTGTTGACAGTTTTGCTTTTTTTCTATCAGAGATAATTATACCCAGAATGTTGAAAACCTGGTCATGGCTATTAGAATCTTACTGTAGGCTGTTCCGATCGACAGATGATAATTATACTTTCAATTAGACAATGCTGTGGTATCATAAATTTAGTGGTGTAAAAAGCCCGCACTATTTCTGAATTGAAATCTGAATTGAAATCTAGCTCACATTATAATACCTAATTCAAACGCGGACAATTAACGTCGCCTTGAAATTAGCAGTCTTCTTTCTTAACAGAGACCCACTAGAATGCACGGCACAACTGATATTAATAGGTACTTCTATGATGTATTGCTGAGTTATTCATTAATGCATTGCCACATCTATTCTTGGTATACACAAAAACCATATTTTTTATACTCAAAAGTGTTTTTTAAATCAATTCAGCACAAGTAATGAGATAATACTACTAAGAGGCATGGATTAGTTGGAGTGAATGAAGATGTGAATTTCTAAATGAGAAGAAAAAAAACAACAGGTCTTGGGAAAAACAAAAGATGGCGATTAGTTTTGGTTTACATTTGTGAAGATCTTATGTTGCAGCTAAGGAAGAAAATAAACGGTTTTTCCACGTTGAGTAAAAAGAAACTATAAAAATAGAAGACAGGCGTGAATTTAGCTTGTTCAACGGTAATATCATGACACTTATCTTCTAATATAGCAGCACGCTTAAATTTAGTTAACCCGAATGCGTTCAACATGAACGCATTCGGGTTAACTAAAGCCACTAATTAATGTCTAATCTGAAGTACTTGAAATCTGTGTTAGGAACTGAGATTGTCTGAAAACTTGTCAGCTTCTAATTGTAAATTAAATATCTTATAAATTACTGATTCATATATATTCATAACTAAAGAAAATAAATATTACTTTTCATTGTCTGTTGAAGAAATCACCCACGCACATAAAATATTTTTTATGTTTCATTCATTTTTTTTAACTTTGCTGAATTTCAAAGTTAAATAATTATTTCATTATAGGTGCGTTAACACCGACAATTTTATGATAACTTTGTAATAAAAAATAAAATAAATTTTCGTTTGAATATAACGCATCTTACTTTATAAAGCTTTTCCGTCCAAAGAATCGAACTCGTTTACATAATATAAAAATCAACTGTACATACTGAAAAACAAGGAAAAGATAAATTGAATGAAATTCTAATATATCAACGATTATAACTGTTGGCTGATCATTATTAAATCTGATAAATTTGTATTGCTTTTCACGCAAGTTTATAGAAAAATATATTTCTTGGTCTGTTTTAATGAATTTATTCAATTTCAACGTATATGAAAATTTTATAAAATATATCTACATTTATTCATATATTTTCACTTTCAAATAACTGCTATAAATAAACATGAAACTATTTCAAAACTATATATTCCAGAAAATTATGAATATAATGATGTTAATTTCAATATAGCAACTTATTAAAGTACTCCTTCATGATTTGCCGATGACTTCAGATATTGGATTATTATTATTACTATTATTGCTGTGGTTGTTGTTGTTGTTGCTGTTGTTGTTTTTGTTGCTGCAGCTGCTCCTGCTCCTGATGCCTTTATTGTTACTGTTGTTTGCCTTTTTGAGGCCTTCGCTGTGAATTTTCGGAGAACCATCTTATCTTAAGCAATTTAACCATTGATTGCATTACCTAGAATATTACAAAACGGTTTGCGAGCCTCTGCAAATATTATGCTTGTTTAGTTAAAAGATACTTAAAATATTTACCGCCATAATTTGTATTAATAGATTTATTTTGTACATAAATCACTTTTAAAATTTAGAATAATATTTTACATAAATATATTTTACATTAAAGCTTAAAACATTCTTAATGAATCATGAGGTAATCATGAGGTATTTTTTCTTACAATAAAATTCACTGCAAGTTAAAATCGGATGGTTACGATAAAAACGATTAGAGAAAATGAAGTGTAGTGTATAAAGACTATACAAATCGCATAACTTTTCATTAAAAGCTGTTACAATTTTAATGATAAGGAAATCATCCACATACAATTTTCTCCATACATTAGCAGATTTTAAGAAATGCTGGGTGAAACTTTCTCTTTCTGTACTATATAAATGAAAATATTTAAATCTATGGTTCAAATTATAGTTTTAGTATTGAAAGTCTAAACGTGTGGAATTAAAGAATAAAGACTGTCAATTAGTTATAAGTGTTATAAACTGGTTACGTAGCGTCTTCTGATGTGAGATATGATAGTTCGGAATAAAAACTTGTTGGAAATTTTTTGAACTTTATCCAGGCTGAAATATTATATTGAAATTTATATTTGATAATTGTTAATTTATGTCATTTTAAAAGAATCACGTACTTCCTGGTACAAAAGAGTGAACTGGCTATTTTTCCATCGGCTGAGCAATGTCTGTATACATTGCTACAATTTGAGGTCTGAAAGAAAAATTGAGATCCCATAGGTGGTCAGACAAGTAAGTATCATGGGGAGTACAAGCGATTACGATAGTAGTAGAAACTTAGCGTCTGATTAGTATTTAGGAAGCGATATTCGCTTGCATTTTAAGTTCTCTCATATAAATGTTAAAGATAGATCAGAGTATAACACATTTTCAGACACTGACCTTTTTGGAGTTTGAAAGTTTATCAGTAAATTGGTAATGAGTAGATTTGTACAGATGATTGTTCTTAAGCAGTTTTCTTATGAGGGGGTGGGCTTGATGATCATAGACTAATTATGAACGTTTGACGATAGAACTATGAAATCTCTTCTTAATAACATTGTTTCTTTTCAGGTAAACTGTCGTCTGATTGTTCAAATTAACCTGTTGATCCTGTTAGTCAAAAGCATTTTCAACAGTAGATACTACGCCATCGTCACTACGATAGTGACTCTCAGTCAATGTTTTTCTACTGTTAGAAAACAGATGATCATCCAATCTGGAGATTGTAAAAAACAATCGACCATTTCAAAGCCACAGTCATGCACGGCAGTGAGAAATGATTCGTGTGCTGCAGTTTTAAACGAAGAAAACAAATCTTATTTCAGTTTTGATAGTCTTTCGCCATTGCGTAAGAAAGTTCGCATAGTACACGCCATTGATGGTGCCGCAACTTTAAATATATGCAATAAACGCAATGCTTTTGCATTCTCAGAAACAGATGCAATCAACATCGATGCAACCAATTTCTTTGTATATGGCGCAACGTAATGAATACAACATTTGGAAAACATCTTTATCTAACAATGTCGAGTAGAATCCTTCAACACATCAAGTATATTGTAGCGAATGTTCTGAAATTTCTTTAGTGATATTCTAATAGCATTTGTTGTTTGATTTATAGTAAATAATTTTAATTCATCCCCAGTTGGTTACTCTATTCGTGCGTTCCTCTGTGGTGGCATCCGGTCATCTTCAATATTCTCCCTTCCTGTCTTAAATTTAGCTCCTCTCTTTTACACTGTTACAAAAACTGGGGCATTACCCGATAATCTAGTAACAATATTAAAATGAATGTCTTTGTAGGTAACACATTTTCTTCATGTACGTGATAACACCCCGATGACATTTTTTTACTGATATCATCAATTTACGTTTTAAAGCTTAAATATTTAACACTGTACTCAATCTCATTATATCTGTATGTATCAGAATGTTTTAAGAAACACAAATATTACCTTAAATAATTTTAGTATTGTAAATATTCTTGTTCCTGGATTCTCTGGCAGTAACAATAGAGTTATGGAGTTAAATATATTCTGAAGTTAATAATATAAAAAAGAAAATGTTTTATTTACTCGAAATAAAAGATTATGCATTTTAAGCACAGGGATCATTAACAGGAATAATTTTTAATAAAAATGTATTATTGCATGATATCTTCAAGAAACGTTTGTATTTAATGTCTCAAGAATAGCTTGAGTTTCAGTTTTGTTTAAACGTCATATCAAACTTTATGGTTTATTTCATGCCGAAATGGTAGAGTTTTAAGGTATTTTTAATGTTCGGTTATAGTGAGAAGGTTGATTTAGGAAGATTTTAATGAAAGTCTTTTTAGTTTCATTTTTATTTTATTTTAGATAATTGAAAATATCTTCTAGTTTTGCTGAAAATAATTTATTCCTTCAAAAATGTGTTATATTAATACTTTTTTCTTCAAAATGTATTGTTTTTCCTTTAAAATATATATTTTTCTAGAAAAGTGTATATTCATGTATATAATTCTATAAAAGTGTATTTTTATATTTTCATAGTGTTTTGACCCCAGTATTTGTCCATAGCTGCGACCCTAACAGATGCTACCACTCCGGGTTCGGGTGGACCTGAGAAAGACAGCCATTAAGAGGTGGTTCCATGCTCCTCACAACCTCCCAATCAGAGGCCTTCCTGTCGGATGTTGCTTAGGGTCATGCCTAGGACCAATGTCACAGAATAAGTTGCGCGCATACACACTTAAGTACGGACATGTATATATTAGAAATCTATCGATGATCAAAACCGTTATACCACTGACGTGTAGTTCAGCTCATTTTTATTCAATTTACAGTATTTGATTTTCTGAGAGTTATAAACAACAGAGATAGTACCTTCCACTGTAAATGATTTAAATCTAATTTAAGGCAATAAATATATATCTTAACATTAACTTGTTGTTACACAGGCCCTTTATGCATGTGCTTATATGCGTAAGGTTTTGCGTCGTTTTAACAAAAGTAGAAAGGTGCGAATCCCTTTAAACTTTTATATGATTCTGTATATCAGAAACGAGAATAATATGGACTGAATAGGTGAGTAAAAAAAGTAACAAGTAACATGCAAATCTTAAGTACGCATATATTTAGAATCAGATTAAATTAAAATTTCTCGAACCACAAATAAGGAAACATAGATTAAAGAATTCGATACACATAAGATATATTTAATGTAAAACACAGATGAAAACTGCGATTAACCTACTTACCAATCAAGACAGGATGTGCGTGTAATGTTGAAAAGTCAAACCTTACTAAGAGCTAAACAGGATAGGATGATTTCAAGAACTATGATTAACAATAGGCTGAATGAACACAGCAAATTGATAAATGAGAGGATTTCAAATAAAATTACCATACATTTACAACCCAATATTTGATCCAGTACATAATTTTTAGTAAGTATAAAAACATTTACGCCAATGGAAACTATAAAACATTTAGTAGATATCAAGATTATTCCATTAAAGAGTAACATAAAATTCATTTTTTGACGATGAGTGTGTTTCATTTTTCTTTGATAGCTTTTTTTACAGATATTTTCACTCACTCTTTCCAAGCCAGGGAACCACTCAAGTTAGAGAGGTTGCAGAGTTAATGTCAACGTTGTTGAGAAAAAAGAGATAACGGTTAACCCTAGATCTGAACAAGTTGAGATTGTATTAAACGGGAAAACATCCACTTGATAGTCGATTCCACAGAGCAGTAAAACATCTCACTAATGCAATACGAGGGAAATGATGTTGAATTACAACAGGACGCGTAGCATTGCGTATATCATTCATGAAATTGCTTGTAACATTTCTTTTATGAGAGACCGATCGTTGATTAGAATATGATTTGTCATCCACAACGAGTGAGACAAATTTGGAGTCATTCTAAATTTGGAGCTGAGGACTGCCCAAATATAAAACAATAATTCGCATTCGAACTTTCGGGTCGCGTTTCCTATAGGATACCACGAGTATTAAGATACATCCTGGAGTAGTTAAAGGCCGATGAATTTCTTTGAAATACAAAGTTCGGTAGCTACACAACAATACATGTGTTTGAACCAGCCAGAATGCATGAAAAGAAAAATATTAACCTAACCGTATATATTTCTTACATGGCGTCTAGCCCCTTAATAAATATTTAGATTATCTTCTCTGTTGGAACAAACTATTAATATTATTAATTATAAACTGTTTAGTTTTAAAGAATATAAACCTTCTAGACTAGGGCAGTAATATTATAAAGTGAATTTTCAAATAAAACCATTATAAATATTAATATATTATTTCACTTATGTTTTGAATCTTTAGTAACAAAATGATTTGACAAAATACAGTTAGCGGAAGGAAAACGTTGTTCAGAAAGATTTTATCCTATACTAAATTTTACAAAACTGGTCTGCAGACTGAGGAAAGGAATGCAGAAAAAATAAAAGATCACTAATATTTCTGTCAAAGCAGAAGGAATAATACTGTTTGATTCTTACTTTATTGAGCTCCGTTTGATTTATTGTTCGACTTTCTCAACTGTATATTACTGGATAGAAAAGTGAGGCAGATTTTTTTTGTAAATTAGTTTCGTAAATCATCAAGATTTCCATAGATTTCAAAGCAAAAAGATTCGAATCCTAGACAAGATTATCGTCAGCATATCACTCAAATCTTTTGCTTATAAATGTTTATTCTTTTCATGAAAGATATGTATGTCTTTTCTAGTAACAATCTTCTGGAAATGAGACATTTTAGCTCTTGTTTTCTTATGATCTGTACGTGTTTCTTTGTGCTGTATTAATATTGAAATCAATGCACAACTATGGTCAATATCATTTCTCTGAACCAATATAAGAAAGAACAATATCACACTAGCCGTATTTTTCAAAAACAATTTTACTCATCATTTATAAAACAGCTTTAAACGTACTTATCTACAGTTGAATTCGTCTTGAGAGCTTAATGTGTAAATCTCTTTTTAGCGTATTAATATGAAAACGCACTTACATTGTTTTCAAAGAATTATACAGTTTTGTCTATATGTTTTCAATCTTCTTTGCTTAAGAAAGTATTACTTCAATATTCGTATTTGTAGGCTTCAAGTGTTTTTAAATAGATTTTTCTTCAATCTGTTCTCAAATAATTGAAAAATTGTCTTCTCTCCCATCTTTTCGATTTTTTACTTATATTGTATTATTGATTACAATGATATACTTTATCTTGTTTTTGATATTTTAGAAAATAAATGTCTAAATTCCTATAAAGTTTACACGCTTATTTTTGGAATCTTCCTCTTTTCTCAATTAATCTTAAAATATAGAAATCGAATTGTTTCAGGTTTGAAGTAAACCGTTTATTATATTTATGTTTCCTTTTAAGTTTATTGACAGAAAACATTATTTTTCGTTTAGATTTAAAAGATCGAATATCATTATATTCATAGATAATGCTGTAGTTTGGCGTTCATGTTCAAATAAACTATGTTGTAATGTTTGTCTAAATCGTTTAACTCTATATTTTAGTTTATTGCAAATTTACAATTTTGTCTGGTATTTATCCCAAATGTAGCGACTGGATCACTTTTCGAATTTCCATTTTTCACATGATTTCCTCTCAGTAAATGTACTAATATCTAGTCTTTTCATTTTGATTTCTAATTTCGTGGGACTGTTTAAATTTAGTCAGTTGTTAATGTCGAGGATCTGGCCTAGATATTCTGTTAAATTGTAACAACACAGAAACAACTTTTTCTAGCAAAATTTATATACTAATTTGAATACATTTATATATATATATGTGAAAAACTTATTATATTTTAACCTTTTAATCAGTTTTGTTTTAAGATCTTTCGTAAAATTCCCAACGCTTAACGGCTGTTGTTTTTATCCATATTATTATGATCAATATTGGATTGACAGTGAGTCATTTCTACTAGTGTTATATGAACCATATCCTTGTTCTCTATAGCCAATTTGAAGAACTTATTGAAAAAGATAGAAAAAATGAGTGGCCCGTAAAACATCGGAACAGCATTTAAGTCTACTTCGAGTATGACCACAAATGGATGAGAATATGATTAAGATTGTACAAAATTCCGTGCCGCAGTGTTAGGAAATGTAACAAAGAGACAGTCTGTAACCTTAGAAATAAGCCTAGAAGAACACAAAAGAAATAGAAAATCAGCCATTGATACTATATGGGTAAACACATAAGAATGGAGAAAACAACATACAACTGTTATATGTTCCGATATATATATATATATATATATATATATATATATATATATATATATATCGGAACATATAAATCGTATATTCGCTAATGAATTTGAAAACTCTCGGCTTTTGGCGTGTGTTACATTGTATATAACACGCTAAAGTTTACCTTCCCCTTTCGAGCGCCCATAGCTCAAAGGTAGAATCGCCGACTGATGTAAGTTCAGTGGGTCTGAAGCAATTAGATGGCTAAATGTACTGATGCGCTGTGATAATCTGCAGATTACTCTATCTATCTATCTATCTATCTATCTATCTATCTATCTATCTATCTATCTATCTATATACACACATTCATACATACATACATACATACATATATAGAGAGAGAGAGACAGAGAGAGAGACAGAGAGAGAGAGAGTGAGTTCAAAAGTGACTAAACCGAAGAATTGTTAATCCACACACAGGTGCACAAAATTTTGGTAAATGAGTTACGAAAGTGAATTAAAAGTAACTGAGATATCCAAAAATCAGTCATGTCAAATGGAATTAGAACAATCTACCCCCGTTGACTTAAGGATTTTGGTTTGAAATTCCAACATATATCACCTGAAGTTAGCCGAATATTACAACGGCAGTGACGATTGTCCAAAAGATGTATATGTTATAAAATATTAAAATAGAAATGTAAATAGATGTTTGTATGGATATAAAATAAGTGACATTTAGACTGAATAACATCCTTTTTTTTTAAAATTTCATTGATTGCATTTGCCTGGTATAATACATCATGCCCTCATTATTGACAGTATGTTGGCACTTTAAGAGCAAATATGTTTTCCTTGTGTTCATTATAAGCATTATCATTTCAATCATTGTCTCTTTACGGATTATTATATGTCGACAAGTTTCATCAAGTTTCTTTCAGAAGAGTGGTCGAAATATTATATCTCATTTCACCCTCCCCTTTTAAACATTACCACAGATTTTTGATATATTTACTGATTCCAGTACATCAGGTAATGTTTATAATTCACCTGCGATATCTCATTCAGTGTACATTGTTCATTCTGAAGTTTTCCTCTTTCTTCTGCTTCTAAAGTGAAACAAAATATATCACAAATATCATTTTGTTATCTATGATGAAAATATTCTTCAATTTAATTATATTACTTTAATAGGACTACATAGTAAACTCTATTTCTCAAGAACAGTACTTTTTATCATTTTTCTTTCTAACAGCGCAAACTAAATGAACAGTTTCTTACCATTGAACATTCAACATACAACTGGCCTTATTTAAGTATTTATTTCTGAAGTCAAATTCTAAATATCGTTTGGCTTTGAGAGTTGGTAATAGTTCTCGCAACCGCAAGGGTAACTGAAAATTGGGCTCATGTATTACGACCTTGAAAAAAAATTTTTTTGCAATAAAGTAGTAAAAAACATGTCATTAAATGTATTGTCCATCACTCGCCAATACATCTCCTATATTTCTGGCAGGATTTAAATTCCACCTCGTCGAAATGTCACGTCTTTTAAGGTTAACCACGAGTCAACTCATTTTTAGAATTTTCATAAATGTGAAAGCGTTGCTCAGCCAGACCATGTGCCATCGATTGGAACAAGCAATATTCAAACAGCCAAAAGTCAGCGAAATATGGCGTGTAGTGCAAGGTTTCTTATTGAAGCGTTTTCAAGTAGGTTTGCACCAGATATTAAGATGTGCCCTAGCATTTTCATGTTGCAAAATCACTTTGTCGTATCTCTGCTGGTATAGTAGCCTTCTTCAAGGCTCGATTCAAAAGCATTGTAGTTGATAGCAATCTCAAATGATGGTTTTGGTCGGATTGATCAGCTTTTTATAGACTATACTCTTTTGAATTCGCCAAACGCATTGCAGAAGATTTAAACCCTGGATATTTGGCTTTGCTACAGATGTTGATGTATAGTAGCGCTTAGAAACGATCTTCTAACCTGAGGGTTATTTCAGTGCATTCATATTTCATTTCTGGTCACAATACCAAGCAAAAATTATTTTCCGTCTTTGAATCAACTGTTCACACATGACAAGAAACTTTTCAACCTCTCCCAACTTCAATTCTTACGGTACACAGTGTCCTTGTTGTTGATTAATTCCTAATGATTTCAAATGTTTCAAAACTATTGAATTCTAAGTTTTTATTTTTATATAAATTCATCTTGCGCATGACATGAGTTTTCATGAAGTAATGCTTCCAATTCTAGGTCTTCAAACTGTTTTGTTGCTACAGAGCGTTCTTTAATTTAAAGTAAAAATCATTAGATTTGAAGTGTTTAAGCCAATCCATTCAACTTGATTTCGACAGAGCCTGGTCGCTGTAAGTCTCAATAAGATCTCTGTGTGCTTTAGATGCAGATTTCTTTTAAATAAATTAGTACTGTAAAATTCTATTAAATAAAAGAAAAATATGCAAAAATACAAACTGCAATTTTATTAATTAATTATTTGTAAATTTAATAATTATTTTGTTTAATTTGCGAGATAATTTTTATATATTTTAAATAATTATTTAATAATTATTTATTATCTTAAGTATTATCTTAAATGGTATATATTTTTTGTTTTCCCTAAAAAGGAACGTAACTTTATTGTACAAAACTACCTACACTAGTTAATCTGACAGTATTTGTGTGCCCCTTACTGGTTTGACTTTCTTTTCAAAATTTGTTTTGATCAGTCAATATATGTTTATTTTAAATGTTGTCAGGGACGGGCTAACGGAAATCAGAAAGTTCTTCATCAAGATACAACATGATACTGCATAATTCGACAACAAATATGTCTTTGATAAAAATTAATAGGATTTTCTTCGACGAGGCTCATGTAAATAAAGCAATTAACAGAAATAGGCAGACAAAGTATCTCTTCATGTGAGCAGCCATGCTACATGTTACTTACATTTCCAGTTTGGTAAAGTACCGTATTTAATCGACAAAGTTTCAAGGACTTCGAAAAGGTTAAGAGGAATTAAAAAAAGTTAATGGATAATAATGTGCACGCAATTCTGTACTCAGCAAATTAAATAAAATTTAATTTTAGTTTATAAATATGAAGGAAAGAAAAATCCAAGAACATGTTAAATACTGAAATGAAATATTTTTATCCTTCAGATTTGTCAGTGTGTTTTCTCTGATAAGTTCCCTCGTGTTTCGCAGGTGTATATTGCATCCGCTGATGTTATTACGTTATTTATGAAACTGTATGGATCTTATATTAGATGTGAATATTATATACATGTGCAGATGGAGCAAATCATTGTATAGATGTTTTGCATTAGATTTCTGTAGCTACCGTTTTTATATTGATTATCTTCTAGAAAGTTTTTATTTAATTAATGAAATTTAAGGCACATCAATGTGGCTTTATTTTGAAAACGGCCGGGAATATATCCGTATATATTTTGTCTCGAATTAAATGAAAATGATATAACACATTATTTTCTGTTTTATATTATTGTATGTAGATCATTCATTTGTTGCATTCTTTATCAATTTTTATTTAAATAAAGAAGCCCAAACATTAAGCAATAGATTTTATTATAATGTTTGAATTAGAACTGTACTATTGTACAAAACATGATATCAAAACATTGGCATCAACCACCATGTAAAATAAAATAAAAAATCTTTGAGATTCTTATTAACATATAGAATTCCAAAAGAAATTAACCAATCTTTTGGGTTAAAGTTTTTCATCTTATCCGAAAACATCAATTATGCTGGGTACATTTAACTATTATCATTTTTAGGCAATACAGAATACTGCAGATAGGGTCAGCAAACTGTAAACCATCAATCACTTTAAGGCCGGTGCATCTTGTACAATAATTATCAATACTAATTTCTTTTAAGCAAGGAAATGAAATGTTATGTTATATTTCCCTTTTACTTCATTAATTTTCGTTACGATTCATTTACTTTAAGCGTCTTATTTTAGCAAACGGAATATTTTATGTTCTTTCAACCATTTAATATAGACTAAATAGTTGGGAATTTAGTTATATTTGGGGCGAAAACAGTTTAACTAAAATTCTCGAAATCCCTAATTCATCATTCTTTAAAATTATCGGAATATCCAGTGAAGAAACTTTTAAGAAAACTACAGTGACTTTTTCTGTTACGTATGTTCTTAATTCCCACTTTCGTTTGAACGAAGCAGTAATAAAAAGTTATAAAATAAAACAAAATAAATCCAAAGTGCTTAATGGACTATTCTACGTGATTGATATCACAATATATGCTTAAGATGAAATTCAGCTGTAAGTTATCATCAATATTATAAAATATCTAAGTGATGACATCGGTATCTATTTCGGATTAGATAAATGTGCTAAAGTGAAATTCAAGAAAAAAAGAATTACAGAAACACATTCAATAGATCTATGTTTATATCACAATGATGAAGGAACTGAAACAATACGATATTTTTACACATCTAGGAGTCAGCGAAGGAGAAGGGAAAATTGGGAAATGAATAAATCATTGTGTTAATCTACTGTAAAATACGGAGTTAAATTTAAGAAACAAAATATCGGCTGTAAACACTCTGCCTGCTTATGTAGTGCAAAGCATTTTAAGAATTCTGAACTGGACAACAGTTGGCTATAATCGAAGGGATATCAAAACAAAAAAGCCTTTCAATTTCTTTCATAAGGCTTGATGTTGATCGTCAGTATGAGTTTATATCCGAAGTGGTGGAGATTAGTTCAACTAGAAATTAATTAAAATAAAACATCAAAATTACCTTCAAAGATATCTGGATATTACATAAACTGTGTAAAAATATCACTCATAGAATATGAAGAAAAGAGACTTCATTCAGAAATAAACAAAGCCATCAAATTGAAAATGGTAGGTAATGTAACTGAATTGTAAATCAACCATAATAAATCTGCTGCAGCGCAAAGAATTTAAAATAAATGTAAAAGCAAATGCAATGTACTAAATGCAGAAATTTTGGGCAAGATAAAAACACTTGGTAAATACCGTACTAGTACTAAAAAAGCTGATGTAAACAAACCAAGTACTCATCAGGTTTTATGTAATGCAATGATAATGGCTGAAACGGAAGATTTAATTCTTGCTGCACAGGTTCATTGCTTGCTAAATTGAAATTGCCAATACACGTATTGAAAAAACTATGTTGGTCTGAAATGCAGATCCTATAATAAATATCCAGAAAAATAAGCATCTGGTATATGGTTGCACATAATTAGCAACCTCTAAATATAATAGAGTGAGTCAATATATTCACTGGGAAATATATAACCTACGGGATGTACGCCGTTAGATACTGGTATGAACGTCATCCACATCCGGCTACAGAGAGAGGGCATTTAACAATTTTATGAAGTTTTCTAATATAGAGAAACTGAAAAAAATGAATCTAATCGCTAATGCATCGTTATCAACGAGAAAAATAAAGGAATATGATTTCTTACTGATATAGTAGTTATTTGAAGATCTTCAAAAACTTTCAAATGCAAGAATCTTAAATCGGAAATATAAGAAAATGCTATCCAAATATACTTCAATAATTATAGGTGTAGTTCGAGCCCTCAGATTGATAGCATCACATTCCGATAGAAACAATAAAAGGTTTCTTTGCAGTCCTTAACTTAAAGAATTACAAAACTTTTACAGTTTTTGGATTAATATTGTTATTATTATTATTATAACTATAATTATTATAATTATTATTATTAATAATTTTTTCCCGTGTATATCTGTTGTATACATATATTCTGGCGGGTCCCAGTCAGAGACACAAGATCAGAAATTTTGTACAGGTTATTTTTCATCGATCAGTTTTTCGTAAAACCCAAAACTCGTTGTTGTTCTCGCTATTCTTCTTCTTCTTCTTCTTCTTCTTCTTCTTCTTCTTCTTCTTCTTCTAATAATAATAATAATAATAATAATAATAATAACAATAATAATAATAATAATAATAATAATTGTAAAATCTATCTATCTCCAATTATTTCTACTTCTTTTATTCGGTGTGTCTATTTCAACTGATTTATCTATTAATGCTAATATTACAAATGGGCAATCAATTTCAACCTGAAGTTTGAATATGTTTTCAGTGAATGCGTTAAAACTTAAACAGTTACAAGTAAAACAGATATTTACAACTTTATTTGTAATCATATTGTATATATGTTTGTCAAAACAGATTAAACAAACTATGTTTAACGACCTCTTTTTGCTCTAAATAACTATCGATCCTTTTCAACTCCCCGGATAATTTATCATCTAGGGAACATCGGTGTACGATATAGATCGCATTAGTGTCCCGCAATTTAGACATAATGAATATACTACAGAAAAAATTATACACCTTCCACAAAGCCCTATATATTTCAGTATATCTATTGTAAGACGGTTTTTATTAATTTGAAGATTGATATAGAAGAGAGATCCATAATATTACAAGTAGTAGTTTTAATAGATGCATTATTTTTAAACATATTACAGAAGAGTGTATCGAAAAGAATCAAAATTTCTCTAATAAAAGATTAATCTATTCTTTGTTCAGTTTATGTATATTCCTTTGTCTTTGAGGCGACGACAATATAGGATATAAAATAACTGAAATTAATGTTATTTTCACATAACAGAAGTGAAGTTTATACATAATTTTTTTATATATAATTCTGTAGATTCTTGATCATATTTAGCTGCAAATGGAGACTAAAATGAACAATAAATAGATCCTCATGAGATAAAGATTTGTAATGTTTTCTCTGATGTTTTTATACTTAATTGAGTTATTGATTTTAAATATAATCATTTAATTCTTGTGACAGTAAGGATAGTTATTGAATGCAACCTTTCATAATATTATTTGTTCCAAAAACGCCAGAAATATATTTAAGTTAATTTAGTAAAATATTAATAAGAGGTAAACATATGAAATTAAATTTTCTCCTTTGTAAATAACATAGAGTTATGCTTAATTTTTTTTCAATATTTAGAAGGAAACCTTACAAATCTAAACTACTGAATTATTAGAAATTCATTGGCATGTTTCAGAATGATGCAACCGTTTATGATTTTCTTTAAAATGAAAGCAAGTACAGCCAGACCTCAAATAACGTTATCTGCATTAAATCTTGAGCTCTACTAATACTTATTAGATTAAAAATATATTTTTGTTTTTGTATAAAATAGTATTAATAAAATCTATTTTCAATAACAATATTAATAATAATATTATTACATTCAGTCAATTAAGTGCCATACGTGATAAACCCTTTGGGCGATCATGTCTCGAAAGAGACATGACTGACTGTGCAGATGATTTTCCCGCAGCATGTTGCCGTTGCTTTCAGCGGTAGACTGTTTGCCAGCCAAGACTATAGAACCCAATCTGTCCTATTGTTTAGCCCATAACATGGAGGGAAGAGACGGATTAATAGCTAAGGGTATTTCTGCGGAAGTGAATGCAAGGAATTTAACAAAAATTCGAACTCGGCTTCCAGATTTCTCGTTCCGAGTCCACTTGAGGTCTGCTAAAAGTGTGAGACCAAGGAGGCGTAGTGTTTTACTCTCTGGGAGGCAAGCCTGGTCCATGCTAATGGGAGGTAGGTGCGATTGTCTATGATGGTCAATTGATAGCAGCTTCGTTTTAGAAGCATTAAAATTTACGAGCCATCTCTTCCCCAAATCTGCGTTCTGTGGTTTTTGGGTAAGATCAAAGTGTAGTATCTGTTCCCTAGTAGCGTTTACTATAGCTTGTGGTTTCGGTGACTATCTGTTTCTCCACCCAAGTTCATTGCTTGCGGCTGAGTAGAAGTAGTGGCCTGCGAAGGCTGCGAAATACCGGAGGACAGTTGTCCAGTATTCGTAGCCTCTTACGAGGCAATGACCTCACAGAGGTCAGAGGAGAGTGTTCCCCCCACCATGGCGTCGGTGGGGGGAAAAGAAGGCGATTGGAACCTACCACCGCGGGACAATCCCCCGGCACCAGCACCAGGATCCCCCAAACCTTCAACCTCTGGTTGGACAGGGGGAAAAATCATCAAGAACGAGGAATATTACGAAAGGATAAAAACGAAGTACGCCGACTACATTAAGGGCACCGAGCTAGTCTCGGTGCCAGAACAGTTGGCGGAAATTGAAACAAAGATTATCACATTGTTCACGAAGGACTTAAAGACTCACAAGCTGATTGGAGTGACGAGAGACTCATTCGAAGAGGCAATCAAGGCATTGAACTTAAAGGCTAGGGCCGTGGCGAGGAGGAGCAATGCCGTGTGGGACGTCCTGCTAGGCACAGCTGATGAAGCAAAGCGTTTGGTCGGTGTGGTCCTGGAGACCAAAACTCTCCAGTTCCATACCGAATATATGGGTGCCCGTAAAGTAAAGGTAACCCTGCATGGCGTCCCCATGGACATTGCAGAGGACCACGTAGGCGCCTTCTTTGCAAACTTTGGAAAGGTATCTGAAGTCTCCTCGCTACGGTCAAAGGCTGGCTTTTTAACGGGAGACATGACCCTGCAGGTGACCCTGTCGAAAGAAAACATAGACAAGATTCCCAACATCCTCACCTGCAGGAGTCGTGTCATTTTCGTGATTGTGGAAGGGAGAAAGCCGTGCTGTTGGGTCTGCGGGGCGGCAGACCATGTTGCTAAGGCCTGCCCGACCAGGAATCCGCAACCAAAGGCCCAACCAGCCAAACAGCCACAGACAGTGAAGGAAGTAGCCAAGCCAGCCTCGCCAACGCCAGTTCCAGCAGCCAGCAAAGAGGGCGAGTGGCAGGTGGTGGCGAGAAAAAAGGCGAAAACGCCTTCTCCAGCCAAAACGCCGGCGAAAGCGTCACCACCGGTCAAAACACCCCTAAAACAAAAAGAGGGGGTGCCCAGGAATTCGCCCGCCAAACAGGAGAAGGGTTCTGCCCCTAAAAAGGACACGGCGGAACCGATGCAAGTGGAGAGAGCAGCGTCCTTGAAGCGCGCGAGAGAAGAGGAAGAGGGACAACAGGATAAGTCCAAAAACAGAAGGAGGAGCAGGAGCCCCGAAAGGAGGAAAACCAGAGACAAGTGTGCGTCGTTACCGGTTTCGCCGGTTAGACAAACTTATGCGGACAAAGTAAGAAGCCTGCCATCTTCCCCGCGCAAAGCTTCCCAGTCCTTAACCTTTGATTTAACCCCCCTGAAAAAACAGACTTCCGCTACACCCACGCCCTCCCCTACTCCTATTCCCACTCCCAGCCGGGCAAAAAAGAAAAAAGCCCTCCCACATGGCAACGCACTATTCAAAGTGGATGAGAACATTGTAGAGGAGTGGTCTTCGCAAAGGCGAAAGCTATTGAAGCCACTCCTCAAACTGACAACAGTAAAGGATTTGTCCACAGAAGACCCTACAAACTTTCCCCAGGCCCCAGGAGTTATTACCCTCGTAAGAAATACCGGGGGTAACCTGCGGGTCTGGGACCATCTAGAAGAAGCCCAAAAACACCATCCAAAATTAAAGTTGGTGACATCTAACACACCAGAACTCAGGAAAATGAGCAAAAATTGTTCGGGGAGGTTCCCGGTTTTGATCCACCCATGCTTATATAGGGTGATAAAAATCACTTACCCCACGGACGTCGGCGGAATTGTCCTAGACGGACGGATTACGTCCGATGTAGGTACAGGGTTCCTAGGACAGTCCGTCGGGGTCCCGTCTACCCGAGATTTCTACCCGGTATGCGAGTAGAGCCGTTTGTTGCATGTCTTTCTGTGTTTTTTTCGTTTCAGGTCTAAAGAATGTCTATTAAGATAGCCAGTATAAATGCGAAGGGCCTGAGGGATCGGGGTAAGGCGGCTCGCCTGCTTCGTGACCTCTTGTCCTTCGGCGTGGATGTGGCCGCGATCCAAGAGACTCACTTTGTTTGCGAAGTCGACTCGTGTGTGCTGTCTAACGACTTTGTCGTCTATTCAGCATATGGGAGCCGGCTGGCCAGAGGTGTTTCTTTGCTGGTCAAGCGTACCCTGGACGCGAGGGTTGACCTTGTCCATGTCGGTGCCGAGGGCCGGCTGATCGTGGCCGATATTGCAGTGAAAAGCAAGTCGTTCCGGCTGATTGTGGTTTATGCGCCCAATGTTCAAGGTGAGCGTGTCTCTTTCTTTCGGCTGTTGGAGCCCTTCATGGTGCATTCAACACGGCTAATCTTAGTTGGGGACTGGAATGCCGTCCTAACCCCCAAATGGGATAGAGGAAGGGGCGCTAGCGGGTGGAGTGGTGATCGTAGCCTGGTTGATCTGATCGGCGAATTTGGTCTCGTCGATAGATACCGGGTCGATCATCCGGATGGGAGCATGTGGACGTGGACGCGTAGTTGGCCTTCTACCCGGGTATCTGCGTACCTGGATGGGATGTTAGTGAGAGAAGCCGACATAGACTTCTTAGAATGTCCAACGTTCCACTGGTTAGGCTACTCGGACCACAAACTCGTTTGTGCCCGGGTGGCGTTAGAATTTAGGCCTAGGTTGGCTGGTTATTGGAAGTTCAATCAGTCCTTACTGGACAGGCGGGACTTTCGTGACCAGCTGACAAGACTAGTTCAGCGGGCGTTAATTGGGCGAGTCATTGGGAGTAAGTGGTGGGTTAACCTTAAGGACTCCATTAGGTCTTTCGCCACCAAATATAGCCAGCGGCTCAACCTAGATAAGGCTGCGGAGGCAAAGACTCTTAGTGCTAATTTCGCCCGGGCGGAGGCTGGTGGGGATCCCCTAGAGATAGCCTTAGCCAGGGAGGCCCTGGAGCGCTCGACTAGCGGGCGCTACATGGGCCAGGTAATTAGGGCTAAGTTAAGCAAGATGTCTTCCGAAGCTGTAAACATGGGCGCAGAACTGCGCAAGGAAGAAATTCGCCATGCCGGCGACCGGTACATTCGAGAGGTGCGCGACCCGGAGGGACATCTCCTTAGGTCCACTGACGACATGTGCGAGGCGTTCCGGCAGCATTTCGAACACCGATTTACCAAGGAGCCTGGTCTCCGTGACGAGGAGTTTCGCAGCTATTTGGCTGACTTTCCCCGGCTTTTGCCGGCTGAAGCGGCTAGCTGCGAAGGGGAGATTACGGAGGACGAAATCTACGTGGCTTTGAAGAAGGTCGGCAGTGGCAAGTCGCCAGATTTGGATGGTTTGCCCTATGAATTGTACTTGAGGATGTCGCACCTTTTTGTCCCGCTCTTGGCTGTCGTGTTCAACCACTGGTTTCGGCAGGGGTCCATCCCCGGTCGGATCACCAGGGGCGTGATCACGCTGTTGAGAAAAGGCAAGAAGGTTGGGAGGGAATTAGATGATTACAGGCCCATAACTCTGCTAAACACAGAGTTAAAGATTTTGGCCAAGATCCTGACGAATCGCTTGCAGCTAGTTGCCGAGTCTCTGTTGGAACCGGATCAGACTTGTTCTGTGAAGGGACGAACAATTCAGAGCAACCTGCACTTGATTCGCACGATCATAGAGGGTGTAGAAGACGACGATGAGGCCGCGCTGATCAATTTAGATCAGTCCAAGGCATTTGATAGGATTGACCATGGCTACCTGGCTGCTGTCCTGCAGGCCGCCGGATTCAAACCCGACTTCAGCCGCTGGATTAGCCTTCTGTATCGTTCCCCCAAGGCTGTGGTACAGGTGAACGGGAAGCTGTCGGGCGCTTTCGCGCTGTCTAGGTCGGTCCGACAGGGTTGTCCACTGTCTTCTCTCCTTTATGTCTTGGCGTTGGAGCCCCTCCTTCGCCGGCTAAGGGACGAGACGGGCAGTCCGGTCCTGCGTGGAATTGAAGTCCCTGGTGGAGCTCGAGCCAGGGTTTCCGCGTACGCCGATGACGTAACGACCTTTGTGTCCTCCCGCAGGGACATAGAGGCGGTACAGCAGGCGCTTGTACGGTACGAGAAGGTGACAGGGGCCAGAATTAACTGCGACAAGTCATCCGGCTTGCGGTTAGGTGCCTGGAAGGGTGTTTCCCTCCCGGGGCCCTTCAGCTGGACGGACGGGCCGGTCAAGCTCCTCGGAGTTTGGTTCGGTCCGGACTTACAGCTGGAGAAAAACTGGTCAGAAGTACTGGCAAAGGTCGGCGCGTCGGTCAAGATTTGGCGTCGACGGGGTCTCTCCGTGAAGGGCTTGGCGGAGGTGTGTAACACATACCTCTTTCCCATGATCCTTTACCGGCTGTCAGTACTTCCCCTTTGTGACGATCATGAGAAGGCGCTCGAGCGTTTGCTATTCTCCTGTCTGTGGAGAGGACGCAAACACATGGTCGACAAAGGAGTCTGTTGCCTCCGTCCGTGTCAAGGGGGTCTGGGGATGCCACACTTGAGGAGCCACGTGCTCGCTTCGAGGTTGGCATTCCTCAGGCGCGCGTTGGAGGAAGATCGGTTGCTTGCGGGGGTAGTGAGGGACATGTTCCCTTGCCTTACCATCACTCCCCCGACCCTATGGCTGACCGTCAGGCCTTGGGTGCGACCGAAATTCCTGCTCGAATGTCTGGCGGCCTTGCAGGCCATTCCACGGTCCAGTGACCTTTCACAGCCTAGGAAAATCTTCTATCGGGGAATAGTGGAGGGTGCCTTGAAGGATAAGCTGTGGAGTAAGCTCGGCATGTCGAGGGTGGAGTACCGCTCTCATTGGTCTTGGGCGCCAGGTGCGGACTGGCTCAGCAACTCTGAGTTTTCTCTGACCTGGCGATTGGCTCGGAATGGTTTGTCGCTCAATGACAAGCGTTTCGCAATGGGCCTGGCGGATTTGCCAGATTGTGAACGTTGCAACCTTGGAATTAAGGAGACGTCTGCGCACGCCTTCTTCCATTGTTCGCGCGTTCGCCCGTTGTGGGCGCGTGTCGGCGAGTTGACTGCTCGTATCGCGCCGCGGGAGCTTGTGCTCATTGATCGCGCATACGCTGTGGACAATGTGTCGCCCCCGTACTCTGGAGTGAAGCGGATGGTGTTTCTGTCGCTACTGGCCACGGCTAGAATGGTGATTTGGATGACGCGTCTGGAGGAAGTCTTGCGGGGAGGCCGTCTTTCGGATCAGGATCTAATCCGATATTTTGAGCACCAGCTCAAAATGAAGATTAGAACTGAACGGAAACGGCTGCACCCGACAGACTTTGGCAAAAGGTGGATATATGCAGCGAGCCTGGTTCGTGTGACCGGGGCTAGTCTTGATTTTCTTTTTTAGATCTGCTGCTCGCATCGGGGTGGATTCCTTTGGAACCCCTCCCGCGGTTAAGGTTAGTATTCTTTTGTATACCTAGTTAATGGGAGTGATTGTGTTATTCCCGGCCTGTTCCCGGCTCCATTGCTTTTGTTATGATCCAGTTCGAGATCCCCATTGTCCAGCGTTATTTTGTCCCGTTTCATTCTCGGCTGGGTCAGCCTTATATATTCTCCAGTCCAAGTTACTTTTTACCCGGTGCCTCCATTCCCCTTAGAAAGAGAGCGGCTTGATTTTGTCTCTACAGGCAGAATACAGTGGCCTCTTTAATTACGAGGGTGTGTTTGGGTCTTACTAACATTTTGTATAAATATTCATTTGAAATTGTTTTTTGTTTTGGGGATTTTTGTTTCTTCATACCCCCTTCCCATCATATCATTTCATGTACAAATTTTTAAATCTATTTTTGTATTATATTTGTAAATAGTCACAAATTTTTATGTACATTTGGGGCGTTTTGTAGGTCCCCGGTATGTGTTGCGGTATTTTGGTGCTAGATAAGTATGAGTGTTGATGGACAAATTCTTATGGTGAATGAGAATCATTGTAACGCATGTATGGGTCGTGAATCTGATTAGCTAGGTATAGGATAGAGTTATTGAAGACCTTCCCAAGTTTTGTTCCCCCTCCCATTTTCTGGCCTTGAGCCACAATTTTGTATTTACAAAATAAATAAAACGAGCCATCTCTTCCCCAAATCTGCGTTACGTGGTTTTTTGGGTAAGATCAAAGTGTAGTATCTGTTCCGTAGTAGCCTTTACTATCACTTGTGGTTTCGGGACTATCTGTTTTCCACCCAAGTTCATTGCTTGCGGCCGAGTGGAAGTAGCGACCTTCGCCGGTCGCGAAACACCGGAGGACAGTTGTCCAGTTTTTCTTTTTTTTTGCGGCCTCTTAGGAGGCTATGGCCTTAGATAGGCCGGACGAAGTCGTTCCTCCCACCATGGCGTCGGTGGGAGGTAAGGAGGGGGATTGGCAATTACCGCCAAGGAGTAATCCCCCTCCAACAGCACCAGGATCCCCCATACCTTCAACCTCTGGTTGGACAGGGGGCAAAAGCACCAGCCTGATGACCAGCAAGGACGAGCAATATTATGAAAAAATGAAGGAAAAGTATGCAGACTACATCAAGGGCACAGAGCTGGTCTCTGTGCCGGACAAGTTAGCAGAAATTGAGACCAGAATAATTACCTTGATCTCAAAGGACGTTAAGTCTCATAAGATGATTGGAGTACCTAGAGACACTTTGGAGGACGCGTTAAAGGCACTAAACATTAGAGCCAGGGCCGTGGCGAGGAGGAGCAATGCCATGTGGGACGTCCTGCTGGGCACGGCCGAAGAGGCGAAGCGTTTGGTCGGTGCGGTGCTGGAAACAAAAACTCTCCAGTTCAACACCGAGTATATGGGTGCCCGTAAAGTCAAGATCACATTGCATGGCGTCCCCATGGACATTGAAGAAGACCATGTTGGCGCCTTTTTTGCTGGTTATGGAAAGGTGGCCACAGTCTCCTCGCTGCGGTCAAAAGCTGGCTTCATAACAGGAGACATGACCCTGCAGGTGACTTTGTCCAAAGAAAACATCGACAAAATCCCTAACATCCTCACCTGCAGGGGGCGTATTATTTTTGTCATCGTGGAAGGGAGGAAGCCGTGCTGTTGGGTTTGTGGGGCGGCGGACCATGTCGCTAAGGTCTGCCCAACCAAAAAACTGCCCCCAAAGACCCAACCAACCCAACCAACCAAGCAGCAGACAGTGGCAAGGGAAGGCGTAAAACCTGTCTCACCCACACAAGCTCCCGTAGGCAGCAAGGAGGACGAATGGCAGGTGGTGAGCAGAAAGAAGGGCAAAACACCTTCCCCGGTGAAGGTGCCGCCACCTGCCGAGACGCCGGTGAAACCTAAGGTGGCGCCTCCAAAGAAACCGTCCCCCAAACAGAGGAAGGAGAGGAGTCATTCCCCTCAAAAGGAGGAACGAATGGAAATCGAGAGAGCGGATTCCCTGAAGCGGGGGAGAGAGGAGGAGGCGGAAGAGCAACAAGACAACCCAAAAGCCCGGAGAAGAAGCAGAAGCAGGGACAAAAAGTCCAGAAAAGAAAAATGTGCATCAGCTCCCGTATCGCCTGCAAGACTTTCCTACGCGGAAAAGGCAAGAAGCCTTCCCGCGTCCCCGCATAAAGCTGCCCAGTCCCCAACCTTTGATTTGACCCCCCTTAGGAAAACCAGTTGTTCAACTCCCTCACCCTCCCCTTCTCCTATACCCACTCCCAGTAGGACGAAAAAGAAGAAAGACCTCCCGCGTGGGGAGGCACTCATGAAGGTGGATTCTAACATTCCAGATGAGTGGTCGTCGCAGCGACGTAAGCTGCTTAAGCCACTCCTGAAGCTGACCTCAGTGGATGGGTTATCCACTGAGGACCCAAGGAACTTTTCCCAGGCCCCAGGGGTCATCACTCTGGTCCGCAACACCGGAGGGAACCTGAGGGTCTGGGAACATATTGCAGAAGTGCAGAAGGTGTACCCCAAACTGACTATGTTTAAAGAAAATACACCGGAGCTGAGGAAGATGGCCAGAAATTGTTCGGGGAGGTTCCCCGTTTTGCTCCACCCCTGCTTATATAGGGTGGTAAAACTTATTTATCCAACGGACGTCGGCGGGATTGTCCTAGACGGGCGGATTACGTCCGATATAGGTACAGGGTCCCTAGGACAGTCCGTCGGGGTCCCGTCTACCCGAGATTTCTACCCGGTATGCGAGTAGAGCCGTTTGTTGCATGTCTTTCTGTGTTTTTTTCGTTTCAGGTCTAAAGAATGTCTATTAAGATAGCCAGTATAAATGCGAAGGGCCTGAGGGATCGGGGTAAGGCGGCTCGCCTGCTTCGTGACCTCTTGTCCTTCGGCGTGGATGTGGCCGCGATCCAAGAGACTCACTTTGTTTGCGAAGTCGACTCGTGTGTGCTGTCTAACGACTTTGTCGTCTATTCAGCATATGGGAGCCGGCTGGCCAGAGGTGTTTCTTTGCTGGTCAAGCGTACCCTGGACGCGAGGGTTGACCTTGTCCATGTCGGTGCCGAGGGCCGGCTGATCGTGGCCGATATTGCAGTGAAAAGCAAGTCGTTCCGGCTGATTGTGGTTTATGCGCCCAATGTTCAAGGTGAGCGTGTCTCTTTCTTTCGGCTGTTGGAGCCCTTCATGGTGCATTCAACACGGCTAATCTTAGTTGGGGACTGGAATGCCGTCCTAACCCCCAAATGGGATAGAGGAAGGGGCGCTAGCGGGTGGAGTGGTGATCGTAGCCTGGTTGATCTGATCGGCGAATTTGGTCTCGTCGATAGATACCGGGTCGATCATCCGGATGGGAGCATGTGGACGTGGACGCGTAGTTGGCCTTCTACCCGGGTATCTGCGTACCTGGATGGGATGTTAGTGAGAGAAGCCGACATAGACTTCTTAGAATGTCCAACGTTCCACTGGTTAGGCTACTCGGACCACAAACTCGTTTGTGCCCGTGTGGCGTTAGAATTTAGGCCTAGGTTGGCTGGTTATTGGAAGTTCAATCAGTCCTTACTGGACAGGCGGGACTTTCGTGACCAGCTGACAAGACTAGTTCAGAGGGCATTAATTGGGCGAGTCATTGGGAGTAAGTGGTGGGTTAACCTTAAGGACTCCATTAGGTCTTTCGCCACCAGGTATAGCCAACGGCTCAACCTAGATAAGGCTGCGGAGGCAAAGACACTTAGCGCTAATTTCGCCCGAGCGGAGGCTGGTGGGGATCCCCTAGAGATAGCCTTAGCCAGGGAGGCCCTGGAGCGCTCGACTAGAGGGCGCTACATGGGCCAGGTAATTAGGGCTAAGTTAAGCAAGATATCTTCCGAAGCTGTGAACATGGGCGCAGAACTGCGCAAGGAAGAAATTCGCCATGCCGGCGACCGGTACATTCGAGAGGTGCGCGACCCGGAGGGACATCTCCTTAGGTCCACTGACGACATGTGCGAGGCGTTCCGGCAGCATTTCGAACACCGATTTACCAAGGAGCCTGGTCTCCGTGACGAGGAGTTTTGCAGCTATTTGGCTGACTTTCCCCGGCTTTTGCCGGCTGAAGCGGCTAGCTGCGAAGGGGAGATTACGGAGGACGAAATCTACGTGGCTTTGAAGAAGGTCGGCAGTGGCATGTCGCCAGGTTTGGATGGTTTGCCCTATGAATTGTACTTGAGGATGTCGCACCTTTTTGTCCCGCTCTTGGCTGTCGTGTTCAACCACTGGTTTCGGCAGGGGTCCATCCCCGGTCGGATCACCAGGGGCGTGATCACGCTGTTGAGAAAAGGCAAGAAGGTTGGGAGGGAATTAGATGATTACAGGCCCATAACTCTGCTAAACACAGAGTTAAAGATTTTGGCCAAGATCCTGACGAATCGCTTGCAGCTAGTTGCCGAGTCTCTGTTGGAACCGGATCAGACTTGTTCTGTGAAGGGACGAACAATTCAGAGCAACCTGCACTTGATTCGCACGATCATAGAGGGTGTAGAAGACGACGATGAGGCCGCGCTGATCAATTTAGATCAGTCCAAGGCATTTGATAGGATTGACCATGGCTACCTGGCTGCTGTCCTGCAGGCCGCCGGATTCAAACCCGACTTCAGCCGCTGGATTAGCCTTCTGTATCGCTCCCCCAAGGCTGTGGTACAGGTGAACGGGAAGCTGTCGGGCGCTTTCGCGCTGTCTAGGTCGGTCCGACAGGGTTGTCCACTGTCTTCTCTCCTTTATGTCCTGGAGTTGGAGCCCCTCCTTCGCAGGCTAAGGGACGAGACGGGCAGTCCGGTCCTGCGTGGAATTGCAGTCCCTGGTGGAGCTCGAGCCAGGGTTTCCGCGTACGCCGATGACGTAACGACCTTTGTGTCCTCCCGCAGGGACATAGAGGCGGTACAGCAGGCGCTTGAACGGTACGAGAAGGTGACAGGGGCCAGAATTAACCGCGACATGTCATCCGGCTTGCGGTTAGATGCCTGGAAGGGTGTTTCCCTCCCGGGGCCCTTCAGCTGGACGGACGGGCCGGTCAAACTCCTCGGAGTTTGGTTCGGTCCGGACTTACAGCTGGAGAAAAACTGGTCAGAAGTACTGGCAAAGGTCGGCGCGTCGGTCAAGATTTGGCGTCGACGGGGTCTCTCCGTGAAGGGCTTGGCGGAGGTGTATAACACATACCTCTTTCCCATGATCCTTTACCGGCTGTCAGTACTTCCCCTTTGTGACGATCATGAGAAGGCGCTCGAGCGTTTGCTATTCTCCTGTCTGTGGAGAGGACGCAAACACATGGTCGATAAAGGAGTCTGTTGCCTCCGTCCGTGTCAAGGGGGTCTGGGGATGCCACACTTGAGGAGCCACGTGCTCGCTTCGAGGTTGGCATTCCTCAGGCGCGCGTTGGAGGAAGATCGGTTGCTTGCGGGGGTAGTGAGGGACATGTTCCCTTGCCTTACCATCGCTCCCCCGACCCTATGGCTGACCGTCAGGCCTTGGGTGCGACCGAAATTCCTGCTCGAATGTCTGGCGGCCTTGCAGGCCATTCCACGGTCCAGTGACCTTTCACAGCCTAGGAAAATCTTCTATCGGGGATTAGTGGAGGGTGCCGTGAAGGATAAGCTGTGGAGTAAGCTCGGCATGTCGAGAGTGGAGTACCGCTCTCATTGGTCTTGGGCGCCAGGTGCGGATTGGCTCAGCAACTCTGAGTTTTCTCTGACCTGGCGATTGGCTCGGAATGGTTTGTCGCTCAATGACAAGCGTTTCGCAATGGGCCTGGCGGATTTGCCAGATTGTGAACGTTGCAACCTTGGAATTAAGGAGACGTCTGCGCACGCCTTCTTCCATTGTTCGCGCGTTCGCCCGTTGTGGGCGCGTGTCGGCGAGTTGACTGCTCGTATCGCGCCGCGGGAGCTTGTGCTCATTGATCGCGCATACGCTGTGGACAATGTGTCGCCCCCGTACTCTGGAGTGAAGCGGATGGTGTTTCTGTCGCTACTGGCCACGGCTAGAATGGTGATTTGGATGACGCGTCTGGAGGAAGTCTTGCGGGGAGGCCGTCTTTCGGATCAGGATCTAATCCGATATTTTGAGCACCAGCTCAAAATGAAGATTAGAACTGAACGGAAACGGCTGCACCCGACAGACTTTGGCAAAAGGTGGATATATGCAGCGAGCCTGGTTCGTGTGACCGGGGCTAGTCTTGATTTTCTTTTTGAGATCTGCTGCTCGCATCGGGGTGGATTCCTCTGGAACCCCTCCCGCGGTTAAGGTTAGTATTCTTTTGTATACCTAGTTAATGTGAGTGATTGTGTTAGTCCCGGCCTGTTCCCGGCTCCATTGCTTTTGTTATGATCCAGTTCGAGATCCCCATTGTCCATCGTTATTTTGTCCCGTTTCATTCTCGGCTGGGTCAGCCTTATACATTCTCCAGTCCAAGTTATTTTGTACCCTGCTTCTCCATTCCCCTTAGAAAGAGAGCTGCTTGATTTTGCCTTTCAAGGCAGAATACAGCGGCCTCTTTAATTACGAGGGTGTGTTTGGGTCTTACTAACATTATGTATAAATATTCATTTGAAAGTATTTTTGTTTTGGGGATTTTTGTTTCTTCATACCCCCGTCCCATCATATCATTTCATGTACAAATTTTTAAAGTTATTTTTGTATTATATTTGTAAATAGTCACAAATTTTTATGTACACTTGGGGCGTTTTGTAGGTCCCCGGTATGTTTCGCGGTATTTTGGTGCTAGATAAGTATGAGTGTTGATGGACAAATTCTTATGGTGAATGAGAAACATTGTAACGGATGTATGGGTCCTGAATCTGATTAGCTAGGTATAGGATAGAGTATCTGAAGACCACCCCAAGTTTTGTTCCCCCTCCCATTTTTCGGCCTTGAGCCACAATTTTGTGTATACAAAATAAATAAAACGAGCCATTTCTTACCCCAGTCCACTACGGATTGGAGGTCATTTTCAAGCTCAGCAGCAAGGTTCGCTTTGTCACCCACACCAGATTTTTGATCAAGGTGAGAGTAAACTGTGGCGTCATCGGCATACATCCCTACTTGGGATCTTATGGTATCAGGGAGATCATTGATGTAGATCAGAAAAAGCGTAGGACCTAGGATAGAGCCTTGAGGGTCACCCGCATTTGTATGGTAGTTCTGGGAGGCATGTCCATTTAATACCACTTTAAATATGCAGTTAGAGAGGAAAGACTGGATTAGGTCAAACAAATGTCCAGTTATACCATAGCTCTGCAGTTTGCATAGAAGGCCAGCATGCCAAACTCTGTCGAACGCTTTAGAGATATCCAATGCAACGGTTCGGGCTTCGCCATTCTTGTTGAGAGCCTGGTATATATACTCGGTGATGGTTGTTAGTATATCAGTAGTAGACCTGGTGAAGCGGAAACCATACTGCTTGTCCGAGAGGAGCCTGTGTGCTGTGAGATGCTGAACCACTTCGGCGTTGATAATGGCTTTGAACACTTTGCCAAAGATCGGAAGAAGGCTGATAGGGCGGTAATTTGCGGGGGTTTGTGGGTTCTCCAGTGTTTTTAAATATAGGAACTAAAGAGGAAGATTTCCAACAGGCAGGAAAGCAGGAAGCAAATAGGCAGAAGTTGTAGAGCTTAGAAAGGACAGAGGAGAGTTCAGGGGCACATTTCTTCAAGACTATGATTGGGATTACGTCCCGTCTGCTAGCTTTGTGAGGGTCAAATTTTGTGAATAGTTCAGTTATAGCATGATACCCTTTTCAGTGGTAGAGTCGAAGACTAATTATTGAAACATAAATTCTTCTACATAATTGTTCAATTAA